>JAFBJR010000557.1:0-10000 GCA_016785285.1 Brachirus orientalis
TGACGTCACAAACACAGTAAAAATCTTTGTCTCGTCTCCTCGTGTCTCCTTGTGTCTCGTCTCCTCGTGTCTCGTCTCTTCGTGTCTCGTCTCCTCGTGTCTCGTCTCCTCGTGTCTCGTCTCTTCGTGTCTCGCCTCGTCGTGTCTCGCCTCGTCGTGTCTCGTCTCCTTGTGTCTCGTCTCCTTGTGTCTCGTCTCCTCGTGTCTCGTCTCTTCGTGTCTCGCCTCGTCGTATCTCGTCTCGTCGTGTCTCGTCTCGTCGTGTCTTGTTTCGTCTCATCGTGTCTCGTCTCTTCGTGTCTCGTCGTGTCTCGTTGTGTCTCGTGTCTCGTCTCGTCGTGTCTCGTCTCTTCGTGTCTCGTCTCGTCATGTCTCGTTTCGTCTCATCGTGTCTCGTCTCGTCGTGTCTCGTCTCATCGTGTCTCGTCTCGTCGTGTCTTTTCTCGTCGTGTCTCGTCTCCTTGTGTCTCGTCGTGTCTCGTCTCGTCGTGTCTCCCTCGTCTTGTCTCGTCTCGTCGTGTCTCTTCGTGTCTCGTCTCGTCGTGTCTTGTCATGTCTCGTCTCCTCGTGTCTCGTCTCCTCGTGTCTCGTCTCCTAGTGTCTCGTCTCGTCGTGTCTCGTCTCGTCGTGTCTCCCTCGTCTTGTCTCGTCTCGTCGTGTCTCTTCGTGTCTCGTCTCGTCGTGTCTTGTCATGTCTCGTCTCTTCGTGTCTCGTCTCCTTGTGTCTCGTCTCGTCGTGTCTCGTCTCGTCGTGTCTCCCTCGTCTTGTCTCGTCTCGTCGTGTCTCTTCGTGTCTCGTCTCCTCGTGTCTCGTCTCTTCGTGTCTCGTCTCCTTGTGTCTCGTCTCGTCTTGTCTCGTCTCGTCGTGTCTCTTCGTGTCTCGTGTCTTGTCATGTCTCGTCATGTCTCGTCTCCTCGTGTCTCGTCTCGTCTCCTTGTGTCTCGTCTCGTCGTGTCTCCCTCGTCTTGTCTCGTCTTGTCTCGTCTCCTCGTGTCTCGTCTCATCTCTTCGTGTCTCGTCTCGTCGTGTCTTGTTTCGTCTCATCGTGTCTCGTCTCTTCGTGTCTCGTTTTGTCTCATCGTATCTCGTCTCTTCGTGTCTCGTCGTGTCTCGTTTCGTCTCATCGTGTCTCATCTCTTCGTGTCTCGTCGTGTCTCCCTCGTCTTGTCTCGTCTCGTTCTGTCTCTTCTTGTCTCGTCTCGTCGTGTATCATCGTGTCTCGTCGTGTCTCGTTTCGTCTCGTCGTGTCTCGTTTCGTCTCATCGTGTCTCGTCGTGTCTCCCTCGTCTTGTCTCGTTGTGTCTCTTCGTGTCTCGTGTCTCGTCTCGTCTCGTCGTGTCTCGTCTCTTCGTGTCTCGTCTCGTCGTGTCTCGTTTCGTCTCATCGTGTCTCGTCTCTTCGTGTCTCATCGTGTCTCCCTCGTCTTGTCTCGTCTCGTTGTGTCTCTTCGTGTCTCGTCTCGTCGTGTATCATCGTGTCTCGTCTCGTTGTGTCTCGTCTCGTTGTATCTCGTCTCATCGTGTCTCGTCTCGTCTCATCTCTTCGTGTCTCGTCTCGTCGTGTCTCGTCTCTTCGTGTCTCGTCTCGTCGTGTCTCATCTCATCGTGTCTCGTCTCGTTTCGTCTCGTCTCATCTCTTCGTGTCTCGTCTCGTCGTGTCTCGTCTCGTTTCGTTTCGTCTCGTCTCATCTCTTCGTGTCTCGTCTCGTTTCGTCTCGTCTCGTCTCATCTCTTCGTGTCTCGTCTCGTCGTGTCTCGTCTCGTTTCGTCTCGTCTCTTCGTGTCTCGTCTCGTTTCGTCTCGTCTCATCTCTTCGTGTCTCGTCTCGTCGTGTCTCGTCTCGTCGTGTCTCGTCTCGTCTCTTCGTGTCTCGTCTCGTTTCGTCTCGTCTCATCTCTTCGTGTCTCGTCTCTTCGTGTCTCGTCTCGTCGTGTCTCGTCTCGTCGTGTCTCGTCTCATCTCTTCGTGTCTCGTCTCTTCGTGTCTCGTTTCGTCTCGTCTCTTCGTGTCTCGTCTCGTTTCGTCTCGTCTCTTCGTGTCTCGTCTCGTTTCGTCTCGTCTCATCTCTTCGTGTCTCGTCTCGTCGTGTCTCGTCTCGTCTCTTCGTGTCTCGTCTCGTTTCGTCTCGTCTCATCTCTTCGTGTCTCGTCTCTTCGTGTCTCGTCTCGTTTCGTCTCGTCTCTTCGTGTCTCGTCTCGTTTCGTCTCGTCTCGTCGTGTCTCATCTCATCGTGTCTCGTCTCGTTTCGTCTCATCGTGTCTCGTCTCGTCTTTTTGTCTCCTGTTTCAGTGTCATGTGATCTCATGTGTCATATTCTGTTGTTGTTGACAACACATGTGGACAAAGACCTGCTGATCACGTATGTTGTTCCAGAGTCATGTTCTAGTTCTGTGTGTGTGTGTGTGAACCTTCAAATCTGATCTGAACCACGTGACCAATAATCTGAAGATAATCTGAATATAGTGTGAGGAACTTTGGTCTCTTTAATCTCTGTTGAGAACTATTCTTCTCCTCTGAACTTATTTCTCTCCTTCTTCTGTCTTTTACTCAGGAATTCTGGGTAAAAAGACCTGGTTTCTGTCATTTCAACTGGACTCTGATCTGGACTCAGATCTGGATTTTGGACTCAGATCTGGACTCTGGTCTTCCTGGAGATCAGATCAGTGCTGATGTCACTCGATCAGACAAGGAGTTTTCAGACAGAAGAACAGCAGCATCTTTATGTGAACGGCAGCTCAGTGACTAAAATATCTTCACGCTCATATTTGAGACCAATAGCTGCAAGTTACTGTCATTGTCTGACACACGTGAATATTTCACTGTTTCACGTCTTTATCTCACTGTCAGACAGACTTTTCCAACAGGAAAGTGAAGTTTGTAAACCACTCACTCTCCCACACCAAAGTCCATAGAGAAAACCAGTGATTTTAGCTCACAGGGACACAGGAGCTGCTGGTCTACTGCTGCCTCGTGTGGTCACTTTGTGTCACTGAGCTAAATCTGAATAAAGGATTTCAAACACTGAAGTGACAAAATAAGACATTAGAACTTAGTGATGGAGGCAGCAGTGGATCAACAACTCCTGTGTCCCTGTGAGCTAAAAACACTGATTTTCTCTATGGACTTTGGTGTGGGAGAGTGAGTGGTTTACAAACTTCACTTTCCTGTTGGAAAAGTCTGTCTAACAGTGAGATAAAGACGTGAACTTGTTCTGAAGATATCGTAGTGTGTCTTGTTTTTTTTTGTTTGACTTGTTGAAAGTGAATGTTAATAATTATTTTTTAAAGTTAAGTCATTATTCAGACGTTCACTGTCTCTGTGCTTCATCATTGCAGGATGAATGAAACATACATTTGTTCTCCAGGAAACGAGGAGACATTTCAGCAGCAGACGTCGACTCATTTCCTCCAGCTTCAGTCAAGGAACTCTTTATCTTCCTGCTCGCTTCAGCAGACAAGCATGCGCGTGTGTGTGCGTGTGTGTGTGCGCGTGTGTGTGTGTGTGCGCGTGTGTGTGTGTGTGTGCGTGTGTGTGTGTGTGTGTGTGTGTGTGTGTGTGTGCGTGTGTGCGTGTGTGTGTGTGGAGGGTCAGTGCTGTGATGCTGAACATTGTCCAAACAAAGACACTCTTTCTGACTGCCTGTTAGCATTAGCTCCTGTTAGCTGCAGTGTTTTATCAAGGCTTCATTTGGTGGTGAAAGTTCTGACAGCACACACACACACACACACACACTGGTTTCCATGACTACAGAGGACATCACATTGACTTCCATTCATTTCTTGCAGACTTACTCTAACCTTAACCATAATTACTAGCGTCCTAACCCTAACCCTGACCCTAACCTTAACCTAACCCTAACCTCAGCCTAACTTTAAAACATGTCTTCACCTTAAAATGGAGTCATTTACGTTATGGGGACTTGATTTTTGTCCCCATAAGGAAGACAAGTCCCCATAATGTGAGTGTGGAGACACATTTAGGTCCCCACAACATGAGGAAGACCAGCTACACACACACAAATGTTTAAAATCCACAGTTGTTTCTGTGGATTTTAAACATCAATAAAAGATTCTGTAAAATCACTTTCCTCATCATCATCATCATCATCATCATCATCAACAGAAGACACGGCAGGACTTCAACCAGGTTATTGATCATCTGGAAGGATGATCAATAACCTGCTTTTATTGATTTCTAGAAAACCTTTGGAGTGGAACATTGTCTGGTCAACTTCCTGAACGTGACCCTGACCTTGACCTTGACCCTGACCTGGACAGGCTCTACAGGGTCACCTGAGGGTCAGCTGCTTTTTTCTATGTCACTGTTAAGTATTTAACATAGATTCAAAACTAAATAAAGAAAAACAAATAAAATCAATACATTGAAAGAAGGCTGCACTCTCGTTAAAATAAATCAAACAGATTAGATTAGATTAGATTAGAACAGGTAAGTTTTGATGAGTAATAAGAACAAACTAGAAATATAATTATTAATAATTACTATGTTAAGTCATTAATATAAAGAACAGGGACATAAAAGTACAGTTTGACAAATATAATAAGAGTATGAGCATAATATAAATGTAACCTTCACAGAAGACAGTAAAGGTAAATAAAGTTCAACACAAGTCCTTCAATAAACCCACACGTAAATAAAGGTATAGTCTGCTGTGTCTCAGCTGCAGAAGGGATGTTTTCTCCCATCGTCCTCCGTTTAAACACAACATGAACACACACTTGACTTTTCTCATTTAAACCCTTGTTGAAGTGAGTGGTTTTAAAAATAAACCTGGAGACGTTTGTGACTCTGAGCCAGAGTGAAGCTGAAGAGTTTCTGTTCATGTGGAGTTCAAAGTGTCAGGCGTTCAGTGTGAATGCATTTCCTGACTTTAATGAGCACAAACTCTTCACTGAAAACTCAAGAGCATTCCTGTAAATGTTTTTCTGACGCTCACCCATTCTTCGGAAGTGAAACGGACTTAAGAAAATAAAGTTCCGATAAAAGCCAGGTTAAAATGTGACCCTCAAGTTTGTTTTTAAAAATACTGATTTTATGATCTAATTTAAGTCTGTATACTTTTATACTTTAATCGTTTAAACACCAGGATTCTTTCCTGTGTCTTTGATTTATTCTCCTGACATCATTCAACAAACAAAACTGACTTTCTGTTTTCAACATCACAACAAACAGAAGCTGTTGATCCACGTCTTTATCTCACTGTCAGACAGACTTTTCCAACAGGAAAGTGAAGTTTGTAAACCACTCACTCTCCCACACCAAAGTCCATAGAGAAAATCAGTGATTTTAGCTCACAGGGACACAGGAGCTGTTGATCCACTGCTGCCTCCATCACTAAGTTCAAATGTCTTATTTTGTCACTTCAGTGTTTGAAATCCTTTGTTCAGATTGACCTCAGTGACACAAAGTGTGTGTGTGTCTGTGTGTGTGTGTGTGTTCTTGTACTTGCTGCAAAGTGAGGACATTTTGTCTGGTCCTCACTTCTTTAAAGGGCTTTTTCAGGGTTAAGACCTGGTTTTAGGGTTAGGGTTAGAACTGGGTTTAGGTTAGGGCTAGGCATCTAGTTCAAATCAAAAACTTAGATTACACATTATTCATGAAAATCAAATAACATTTGGACTTTGAATCAGATGTTTTAATATCTACACTGTAGGTCCCGGGTTTGTTTTATATAAAAACTAAATATTGACTGATTTTACACCTGTTTGTTGAATTTACTTAATATTTCAATTTTGATTTACACTTTACAGTTTGTAAGTTTAGGACCCAAAACAAAAGCCTATATTATCTGTAAAATATCAAATGTCTTATTTTGTCACTTCAGTGTTTGAAATCCTTTATTCAGATTTAGCTCAGTGACACAAAGTGACCACACGAGGCAGCAGTAGACCAGCAGCTCCTGTGTCCCTGTGAGCTAAAATCACTGAAGTTTGTAAGTTTAGGACCCAAAACAAAAGCCTATATTATCTGTAAAATATCAAATGTCTTATTTGTCACTTCAGTGTTTGAAATCCTTTGGTGTGGGAGAGTGAGTGGTTTACAAACTTCACTTTCCTGTTGGAAAAGTCTGTCTGACATGTTCTGAAGATGTCGTAGACTTAAACTGATTAAGGTTTTAATTATTTTTTTTTCTTTTTTTTTTAAATATTAAAAAAATACTAATAATCCTAAATGTGTGATTATTAGTCTGTTTACTTTCTGATCTTTTTGTGGTGTGTCCTGCAGTGTCCTGACAGTCCACCAGGAGGCCACAGTTCACGTGGAGATTCAGAGATAAGGTTTGGTTTCAGTGTTAGCATCATGTTTAAATGCACATCATCAATTCTATCTATATTTTACAAACTGGATCTTTAAGACTTGTCTTAAAGACTCTCTGTCTCACTGTGTGCTGACCTTTGCTGACCCTTCATGACCTTCACCAGGGTCAGGGTTACCCGAGGAACTGACCTTCCCTCACGTCACTCACTCTCTCTCACTCATTTTCTACCACTTTGTCCACTAAGGGTCGCGGGGGGCGCTGGTGTCTATCTCCAGCTAACATCCAAACTGGGTAGTGGTTTTGCTCTCATTCACAGCTCTGGACAGATCTTCAGTTCACAGACAAACATGACGTAGATTAACATGAACAGGTTTTGCTGAGTCATGGTTTCAGCATGAAAGCTCTTCACCGCTCACTGATCTGAGCAGAGTGAAGAGCTTCCACAGAAGAAAAGCCGTGGTTGTATGTGTTTACTGTGGAGTTTGTAGCAGGTTTTGATTTTCTGTGAACATGAAGCTGGAGCTTCTACGTCAAAGAGTCCTGCTTTTGGCCAAGAATACCCATGATGCATTGTCCTACTTCAGCTCTCAGAGAAGTAAAGGTGCATTCTGTGGTTTTGCTCTCATTCACAGCTCTGGACAGATCTTCAGTTCACGGACAAACATGACGTAGATTAACATGAACAGGTTTTGCTGAGTCATGGTTTCAGCATGAAAGCTCTTCACCGCTCACTGATCTGAGCAGAGTGAAGAGCTTCCACAGAAGAAAAGCCGTGGTTGTATGTGTTTACTGTGGAGTTTGTAGCAGGTTTTGATTTTCTGTGAACATGAAGCTGGAGCTTCTACGTCAAAGAAGACACAAGAGGGACGACAAGACAGAGTGTGGCGCCCCCTAAAGCAAGAAGCCGGAAGAACAAGAAGAGACTTACTGCCATATAGTGAACTGTTCCATACATCCACCAACAGACTGACTGCCAAATAATGAGCTATTGTATACCTCTGTAGACAGACTGACTGCCAAATAATGAGCTATTGCATACCTCTGTAGACAGACTGACTGCCAGATAATGAGTTACTGAATACATTCACCAATGGAATCCTTGCCAGATAGTGAGATTATGGATTTCTTCCTCAGCTGTTTTTCTCAGACTGTTCACTTTGACTCAACAGTTTCTACAAAGACCAGGTTGAAGGTTCTCTGACAGTGATGAGACGCCCTGTGTCTCAGCTCCTTCTTTTTCATTCTGTTGGTGAAGGAACAAGCAAATTGGTCTGATCTGAAAACACAAAGCCCACTCTCTCCCATTGAAACAGACGGGATAAGTGGCTGCGCTGATGTGAGTGGGTGAGAAACAGCCAGGAGTAAGAAACATCAGAAGATCATCAAGTCACTGCGGTCACTTCAGACAGAGAGACCGAGGACAGACGTGTGTGTGAGGACAGACGTCCTCTCATGTTTTAATGTTCTGAAACAGCTGGTTCTCTTTAACCCACAGGTGAACACATGATATAACTCAACATACTCATATGATCAGGTTATTTTTTTATTTTTATTCCTTTTATTTCACTGGGAAGTCGTGTTGGGATTAAAATCTCTTTTAATATAAATTTAATCCAGAAGAAAGGTGTTAAATCCACATCCACTCCATAGTCAAATGACTCTGCAGTAAACTCAGCTTTTAATTTAATTATGCTTTTTATTGACATTTTTCCTTTGAATAAACATATATATAAAAAAAGGTTATCAAAATAAAATACTATTAAAAAGTGTATAAGTTTGATTAGATGCGTTCTCTGGTGATGTCATCATTATCAACCAATCAGACTAGGTCATTCTTCGAGTACGGGGCCGACAGGGGCACGTGGTTCACTCCGCAGCAGTCTGGGAACTAAGATGGCGGATAAAAGAAAAGTAAAATGGCGGCTAGCAGGGGCGAAGCTAACGTTGACATTGGTGCTGAGTCAGTGTGGATTCTATTTTCGAGACCAAATTTTCAAGATTAAAAACATATTTTACTATAAATGGAGAGACGGTAAACAAACCGGGAGAGTTCATGGTGACACGCTAAAGCTTAGGGAGGTACTTTACTGAAGCTAGCTATGGTAGCTACGATAGTTAGCGGTAGCGGCTAGCCGCTAGCTGTCAGCTAATAGACGTTAGCTGTGTGTGTTTGAACAACAGGGATTAACGAGGGAACGAGTCTTTAAACCGCAGCAGAAAAACAACCAGACTCTGAGCTTCAACACAGAAGCAGCTTCTTCATCAGCTCAACTGATCGAACTGATCGATCGGTTAATCAGAAAGGATCGAAGGATGCAGTTTGTTTCCAAGTGACTGGTGAGTCCTGCTGCTTTAAAGATTATTGTACATATATATATTATAATTTGATGGTTTTGTATTCTTTTCTCCATGAGTGTGTTCTTGGTTTGTTGTTGAAGAAAAGCTGAGTCAGTTAAAGTCCAGTGAGTTCACTTTCACTTTTATAACAAGATGTCAGTGAACTGCTTTTAAAATGAACACATTTGTTATGTAAAACTTGTCACATAGTTGGTGAATAGTGGTTAAATATAACGTGTCTCAAGTGGCAACTGAGACACAGCCATTAAAAATCTGAACATCAGGGCCACGTTTAATGATTATTTCCTTAGTTAATCAATTGGTTCATTAAATGTTAAAAAATGTTGATCAGTTTTTGTCAAATCTGGAAATGATGATGGTCTTAAATGTCTTGTTTTGTCCAGAAAACGTTCAAATTTTAGAAGTTGAAAAATCAGCTGTCAGTCATACATACTGGGGTCCACTCATATGTGTCATGCTTTATTTTCCTTTGCATGTGAAGATAATTTACAAACTAATATCATGTTCTTTTGAAGAAGAGCTGAAACTAGTGGCTGAGACCATGAACTCCTCAGCAACATGTTTACTGATAATTTTCCCATATACTTCCATTCAAACAACCAGCAGAGTTGCCCCCTGGTGGCTATTTATTAAATTCTTACTTCTGTCCCTAGGTGAAAGTCTTTGTCGACTTTGTATTATAAAGTTTTCATCATTTAAGGCCCAGTGTAAGAGCAGTAACAGTCTGCTACTAAAGTTAGTATTTTCCTGTGTAGAAGCTGTATTTATTGTAACTTTGTACTCTTGATTTGGGAAGATTTAAATACTGTGTTTTGCTGTAAAAATCACACTTTGGAAGAGTTTCTTGTAATAGCCACACCATTAGTAACTTCTACAGCAAAACACAGGATTAGAGATAGACAGATTAATCTGTTGGGGCAAATTAGCGGTTAGATTATTATCATTTTTCAGTAATCCACATTAGCCATTTGTTATTTATGTCAGCCCCAGGTATACTCTCTGATTTTATTGTGAAAGAGCTTGTAGTGAGGTCTAAGACAGTGGCTGTCTGTCTGTCAGTGTTGACAGTGGTGACCTCTGGCAGCTGATCCTTGTGTTTACAGCAGCAGCAGCATCACTGAGGCTCCACTGCCCCATATTTTGGTATGAAACAGAAACTAAGCTTCTGTCTAAATTATGCTCTTTTTATCTTGTATATTTTTGCAACAAGTGGAGGAGCAGTGCGTTCTCATCGGGCTCTGAAAAGAGCCTTTGTTTGCTTGTGAACACCTGGACAGAGTTATCTCAGTGGTTCCCTCCCTCTTTCCCTCCCTCCCTCCCTCCGTCCGTCCGTCCGTCCGTCCTCTCTCTCTCTCTGTGTTTTAC
>JAFBJR010000557.1:15000-26938 GCA_016785285.1 Brachirus orientalis
AGATGTCTGTTTTCATGGTCAGTGTTAATCTAGGAATCTTTGTCGGTCAGTTATTTCCCCCATACACATGTTTCATGGATTGTAACGTTTCTTTCTGGGTCAGGAATTTTTTTTGGAGTGTATTAAAATGGATTGGTGTAAATTTATTGTCAATTGCATTTTCACACAAATTGGTCATGCTTTGTTGTTTTACTACGTCTGACCAAAGATAAATTGCGATCATATCCTAAACTCTGTCGTCTCTACATCTCTACCAGATTTTTATCAACAATGAGTGGCACACGTCCTGCTCAGGAAGAAGGTTTTCCACCGTTAATCCTGCCACAGGAAACAAAATCTGTGACGTGGAAGAAGCAGACAAAGTAAGAAGACAAACATCACACCCATGTCCAGCGTTTATCACTTTATCATACGAAGAGTCACCATGAATTGATGACTAAATAAATCTTCACCTGTTTCGCTAATCGATTTAATCAGTTTGAGTGTTTTTGTTAATAATTCAAACCAGTTTCTGTGATTTTTCAGCTTCTTAAATGTGAATATTTTCTGGTTTCTTTGCTCAAAATAACAAATAAATAATTAAAACTGAATCATTTTGGTCTGTGGACAAAACAAGACATTTGAGAACATCATCATTTCCAGGTTTAACAAACACTGATCAGTATTTTTTAACGTTTGTGACATTTTTTTGGACCAAACAAGAAAATAATCAATTATGATAATAACAGTTGCAGCCCTAATCTGCACACAACACTTATTTTATTCATCAGTATCATTTTATAACATCAGAAGAAGTTGATTATCGTCACTACCTTTTTATGATATACTTGTTTATTTTTGATATTTGTTTCCCACTATAGATGATGTATATTAATAGAATAGTGTTTATTTTATCATTATCTGACTATACTTGTTACACTCACACTCACATGTATGCAGTACACATATACACACATACTTGTTGCCATGTTCTAGTCATTTGTTTGTTCTTTTTCTTCATAATTATTAGTATTATAGGCCTTTTTATTTATTGTTTTTAGTTGTTTGTTTTATATTAATAATAATAATAATAATCATAATATAGCAGCTTTTAAAAACAGAGTTTAGTGCTTTCACAGAACACATTAATAAAAGCCAAAGAAGAAGCAGACAAACATAACAACAAGGAATAAAAAGAACAATAATAATGGTAATCATTAAAAGAAATAATAACTAAATAAATAATAACACTTTTATAGAGACAAATTTAAGGGGACACACTGTAAATTGACTTGCAAAGATAATAAATGCAGAACTTAGAATGTGCTGTTTTAAATTCAGTGTCACATTTTATTGTGCACTTTTGACAGACATAAAGTTTACAGACAGAACCAATGTTGTAATTACAGTTGAATAATAACCAACATTATCTGCAAATTCATTTTCCCCCACATGTTGTGGGTCTTTGAAGCTCATGGATTTAATTATTCATAAAATTTTAAAAATGCACAAAGGTATTTTCTTCATCTCAGTAAAATACAAATGACAATAAAAGATTTATTTTGTATATACATGTATCAGAAATACTGTCTGTCCCGGCTACATTCGATCTTTGTAACAGTTTGATCTTCCTCTAATGTTGACCTGATCACCCAAGTGAAAATGACCATGAAAGTCACTCTGTGGACGACTTTGAGGACATCTTAGCTAATTCTCCTTTTGACTCGTGTCTGTTTGTCCTCCTGCCTCATACATGTATGTTTTATGTTTTTTTTTCCCATGAAGGAGGACGTGGACAAGGCGGTCAAGGCGGCGAAGGCGGCCGTGAAGAGAGGTTCTCCATGGAGGAGAATGGACGCGTCCAGTCGTGGGAGGCTGCTGCACAAACTGGCCGACCTGATAGAGAGAGACCGGCTCCTGTTGGCAGTGAGTTCATTAATACTTAATAACCTAAGATTGGCTTGGTGAAAGCAACCAAACACAAAGATGACACATTTGTAGCTTTCACAACCAGGCAAGTGCAACAGGACTCAAGAAACCAGGATACAGTAGGATTACATTTATTATTAGGATACACCCTATGAGATGACCCGTTTATTTTCAACGGGGTCCAAACATCTTTTATTTCTTCATTCGATTACTTTTATTTATTTATAGATTAGTCATTTTGTTGTTCTACAAACTGGTGTCCACTTCATAAACATACTATAAAGAAGACTGCAGAGAAATAATAAGAACAATGAAAAACAAAGATCTACCCCTACAAGATGACAAGGCAGTTACATTTAAAATTGATCACAAACCAGAATGATTGTTTTAATGATTTCTTTGTTATATGGAGCAAAGAAACCAGAGAATATTCACTTAATAAGCTGTAAAATCACATTTAAGTATAAAAACAACACTATAGCAACAAAATAGTTGCTGATTAATTAAATAATTGATTAGTTTCAGTCCTACAGTGACCATATTCTGACCATATTCTGAACTCCTCATTATTAGCTGAGACTTGGAGCCTTGTTTTCACTGAGAGTGAGCCTCTGTGTCTCAGTGTGGTTCTGAGCAGCAGGGGGCGCTCACAGCAGACACCACATACTGTCCCTTCATCTGAAGTATTGACGACAACAGGCCGAGTCAGAAACTGCAGCTTCTTTTATTCATGACAAATGATGTGAATTAGAAAAACCATTATTGTTTGATGAGCATCTGTGGGGTTTTCCTGCAGCTGTCCATCTGCCGTCATGACCTTTACTTACTCCAGTGGGACGGCCAATATTACAGCATGACATCACAGCTCCGTGGCCCCGCCCTCTCCTCATGACCACGCTCTCTCTCTGTGTCTCAGATGTTGTTTGGAGTAAAGTCCCTGTTGCTGTGTGATTTTGCTGCCAGTTTACAGTCAGATGTCCATCTGTAAATGACCCTCACAGATGTGAGTGGTGTAGTTACACCACATCGCATGTGACTGCTAATTGCAAACATGCTCTCGACTTGTTAGTGTGTGTGGGGAAACAAAGCTATTTCCACTAAATTCCCTGCAATGTTTGAGGAAATCAGGTCCAGATTCAAAGCTCCAGTGCAGTGGTTCAGTGCTGTCAGAGCTCCGCCTCCTCTCTGATCCCTTTAACAGTCCAGTAAAAGCTGGTGTGGTGTGAGTGAGGCTTCAGTGTAAATCATGTCTGACACATTCAGACATGATCATTTTCATAGAACATGATTGTAAAGTGGTTTTTACAGGCTGGACTTGGCTGAGCGAAACCCCACAGCACCACCCTTGGCTGCACATGGAACCCACCTTGCCAGCTCTTTTGCCATCACATTATTATTATTATTATTATTATTATTATTATTATTATTATTATTATTATAGTTACAGTAGTCATTATTGTCTGTGGCCAGCACTGACTTTATGGGAAACCTGTAACAAGAACCTGCCTGGAAACAATAGAGACTTGTTTAACACTGGAATAGAGACATTTTGGCTTAAAGGATTAGGGCTGCAGCTATCGAATATTTTGGTATTCAAATATTCTATCAAATGTTTCATCGATTCCTCGAGTAATAGGATAAAACATACTTTTATCCTCTTCCTCCTGTTACTTTGGCTTTGCTGCGTTTGCTCATTTCCCGGCGTCTGCCATTCTGTACAGCTAAACTGTCCACACACGTTACCCAAAGCTCGCTTCTGTTTTCTTCTGCTTTGTAGGGGACGCATAGTCTGTGACGTCAGCACGTTGTGTCACAATGAAAAGAGTCCGTGCGAAATGTGAGCTTTAAATTTAATTAAACGAGGAAGTTCCTCCATCATTTTTTGTAATCGAGTTACTCGAATTACTGGAGGAATCGTTGCAGCCATATAAAGGATATGTATGTAAGATTTTGAATGCATTAATTGTGCTTTTTATGCTAATGAATGATCAGATCATAATGTGATTTACCATGAGCAGCTTCCTGTGTTTCCTAAAGTGGCCTGCAGGCTGAGCGTTTTTATAGAGTTTCCATGATACTCTCTAAGAGATGACATTATGTGCGCTCCTACAAACATCAGTTCCTGACTCCGCCCACTTTTACATCAGCATCTTTAGTGAGATGTAGTTTGTGTAGAAATGCAGTCTGTGAATATCATCAAAAACCAAGCGTTTTGTGCAGCTCGTGGACACTGAAACTGAAGGGAAATATAACTTAAGATTGTTGCATTTTTCCATGTTATACAGTGTCTGTAAAGTCCTACTGTATTAACTGACATTAGTGCATTCTTTATTCTGTTAAAGTCAGCAAAAGATTGCTGTAAGTTGAGTTTCCCCTGATTAAGCTTATTAGCAGGCATTTGTTGCACACGGTGTGTGAACTTTACATCCCATGTTTGAAATAATATCGAAATAAAATTGAATTTGTAATAAAAAGTGACAGCCATAGAGGCCTGTTGTTTTTCCAGCCTCACTCGTTGTTGTTTGTGTGTTTTCACCTCAGTGCGTCTCTGTCCACCTCTGGAATCAGAATCCAGCCTCGTTTTTACAGCTGTACTTTGATGTGGTCAGACCCTCTGACATATTATACTGTTACTGCAGAGAAGGACTGTGGTGAAATGAAGATCCAGGTGATAATAACCTGTAATTACCCTTTGAGTCAAAGATACTCAATATAATAAGGCCTTTATTTTCCCTCACGTATCATCATCTTCACCGCTACTATTACTAAGACTTTTTAATGGAATTTGGTGTTGATCTGAATAGATTTGTGGTCACATATATTTATATTGCACATTTAAAAACTATAAAAAACTACCCCTGTTGCCACAAAAGGAGGCAATAAAATAAAATAAGGTAAAAGTCACCTCCCAAAAATGAGTAAAAACACAGCAAAGAATTGCACCCATTACAATAAAAATTAAAAAAAATAAGAACGACTAAGTAAAAACCAGAGCAAATAAAAGGTTTTTAGAAAAGACTGAAATCTCTTGAGGTCTGGCAGCGTGAATGTATTCAGGCAGTCAGAAAACAAGAAAAACATAAGCTTTCAATAAAAAGTGGCTAACCGTGTGAGATTCATTAATAACTTCTCAGTTGGTTCTGTGTCATGCCTTCTGGCTCATCCTATGTGGCATCACTTACATCAAGTACCAACATCTTATATTTCAACATATTTTTATTACAATACATACAGTGTTAATTAGTTAACAACAACAGTAATTGATATACTGTCATTTCATGGAACATATAAATTAAAGGGAATTACTGCAGGTTTATGATACATGTAGATAATTGTTTTGATGTGGATTGACTGAGTTTGACTTTGTCCAATGTTGTTGAGAATTGTCTTCCTGGCTCTTCAGACTCTTGAGACCTTGGACACGGGGAAGCCCTTCCTGCAGTCCTTCTTCATCGACCTGGACGGAAGCATCAAAACCCTCCGTTACTACGCAGGCTGGAGCGACAAAATCCACGGCAAGAGTCTTCCTGTAGGTGAGTCAATGAGTTGTCAGTGTGTCCACAACTCCACTGAGACAGAAGAGACGACGAGAGACCGTGGGATGGACCGGGCTTTTTTCTCTTTCAGCCACTAAGAGCTTCATGTACATGAAAAAAGAAAAAATCTGATCTAGACTTTGGTGGTTTGAGTGAAATGTGAGCTTTAATTGCTGAGATTAGTGTCACTGTATTAAAGAATATAAATATAAAAAGCTGTAGACCTTATTTTCAGCAGAAACATGTAAGTGGACGTCCTCCATTATTTTTGTGAGAGACTTCCTGTTTTTAATTTCCTGTCAGCTGTTGTGTAGCTTTATCAGTCAGTGATCTTAGCTTGCAGGGACACAGGAGTTACTGGACTACTGCTGCCTTGTGTGGTCAGTTTTAGCATTTTCCACTATATTATTCTAACATGACTTGACACGGCTCTACTCAGTTTTCTTTTCCATCAGTGATAGAACCTGGTACCTGGTTCTCTTTTTAGTCCCTGCTCTGTGGAGGTTCCAGTCGAACTGAGCCGACATTAAAATGTGACGTGGACAGACACAAGTATCAAAGCGAACAATGTTGAACTGTAGATGAGTTAAAAAGACTTGAAAATAATCCTGAAAACATGCGTTAATCTGCAACATTTAACAAGGACATTTGTAAAATGTCCATATTTAACAGAGGAGTCTGGTGTATTTAGCGACAGCACTGCTGAAAGACGGAGATGGTGAGCCCAATCACAAGCCGTTCAGCCGGATTTCACTTCAGTGACTGTGTCAGACGGAGTCAGGAAGTACTGAACCATTCAGTGAACTCATCTGTTTAGAAAACTGAGGAAAAAGAAAACTACTGCTGTGACCGTCACGTGTTTGTGTGTTTGCGTCACGTATAAAACAGCATCATGCAGTTTAGTGCAGCTGTGTTATGACGACCCCGTCCACACTGAGGAGGAACTATGACGTCATGGGAAACAATGTGTCTGGAGCTGTATAAGAAAAGTGTCATTTGTGTGACTGAGGTAAATATGAACGAAAGATTTCAAACTGTGAAGTCACAAAATTACACACAAATTTAGTGATGGACAGTAAATACAGTAAGTAACAGGAACCGATGTTGTCTTATTGTCAGTGACTGGATCAAAGTCTCCCAAAAATCTTAAATATCTACGATTTTTAAAACATATGTACGTTATCTGCTTTCTCACCACTAGATGTCATTAATACTTTCACACTGGACCATTTATGTGTATTTGATATTAAAACTGAATTTGCTTGTTCTGTGGTTAAATTAGTTCATTTAGTTTCATGAAAAAAGTTGCGCCCCTCACGTTTTTAAATTCTTACACACTGGACCTTTAAGATAATTGAAATAATTAGAGGCTCACAAAACAAGTTTCCTGGACACAGATTTGTTTTTCACATGTCAGTGAATCTAAAACCAGTGCACCACTGGAGGTCAAATCAAACGAGTTAATTACATCAGAACAACTGTGAGTTAACCTGGCTCAGGATTGTCCTCAGCCCTGGGTGGTCTGCCCCCTCGTCCCCGTCCCGTCCCCATCCTTGTCCTCGTCCCCGTCACAGTCTGGTCTCTGCAGGACTGTAGTTAGACTAAACACGGCTGCCTTTTCCTCCTGATTACATCCCAATGGAGCGCTGAGAGACGCACGGCGTGGCAGGACAAAAGGGAAGAGGAAGAGGCTGAGATAATGATCAGTGAGGTGCAACAGTCTGTGAGGATTAGCAATCAGTGCTGGCTCATCGCCTCGCTAACCCAGCAGCCAGTAATCCGCCACTTCACACTGGAGGAGTCTCACATACCAGTCACTCGTGCACAGTCGTAGACTAAACACCAGGGATAATCACTCATTTTAGCTCTGCAACGATTAATCGACTACTAAATTAACCAATTACCAGTTTAACAAACTCATACAGAGCAGGCTGGGGGCGTCATAAGGATCAGAGATATTCAGCCGGTCAGGTTTTGCGATATATCGGTGGATCTCTGTGGATTTAAAGTGACGGTGAACTCTGACACGTTGAATCCAGCAGTGGTCTGATTCATTTTTTTGCCTGCCAACATGGAGGTTCATAGAAACAGAGTCACATGACCTGAGCTCTGTATGTCAGTGATATGTGCTGATGAACACAGTTGAACTGCTGAGCAGCGACACGTTTTTTAAATAGTCTTTATTGTTTGACTGCCCCGTGATTGGCCAGCTCCTCGCACACGATGCTACGGAGTTAGTTGAGACTGTAAACAGAAAATCACATTTACATTTCACTGAAAATTTACGGTGCAGTTGTTTAATCACTGTTTTTTTAGATACTTATTTTTCACTTTTCATATACACAGTTGCCAACATATCAACTGTTTTGTTGCTGTTTATATTACATATAATTGGTAATTCATTAGTATTTATTTAGTGTTAATCAGGTTGAGACACATGTAAATTCTTTTATTGTATATTATTCCTAATCTTCTCTTTTATACCCTTTTTTTTATGTGAATCTCTGTTGTTTTCTAATCTTAGCTGGAGGAGCTGTAATGAAACCTAATATCCCCCAATGATTCATAAAGTATTTCTGATTCTGAAGTAAAAAAAAAAAGTCATAGAGCACAGCTGAACCTAGAAATAATGTAATAACAATGATGTTGCATAGCACCAGCTTACTTGGACAAACCTTCTTCTGTTTCCTCAAGAAAAGTGCTGTCTATAGAGTACTCGTAGCTGATGTCACACAATCCCATAATGCAACAGATGGAGACAAAACAACGTCCTTTTGGCAGGAAGTGTCTATCTACAACCCCCAGCAGGCTGCCTGCCAAATAATGAAAGAAATGCATTTCTAAACAGTGAACGGTTCGATATATCCACCAAGATATTGCCTGCAAAATAATGAGCTGTTCTAAACTAAATCAAAAGCCAAAAGAAGAATAAAAAAAAAATACTATAACATTGTTTGAACAAAATTAATTTGGAGTATTGAATCATTTTTAGAACTATGAGTGAAGTAGATTAGTAGAATGTTAAATTAATCAAACTACATCATTGTAAAGTGTTGCCCACAGATCTGGTAAATCGGTGAAGGAATCTGCTTTTTCTCTGTAAATTACAATGACTTTTTCTTTTTTCAGATGAAAGCTTTGTGTGTTTAACCAAACACGAGCCTGTTGGTGTGTGCGGAGCCATCATTCCTGTAAGTCCTACACTAATGTATGCACGCTTCTGCAATGTAGTTATTATATGTTATAATACATAATTATATAATGTGTACATTATTGCATGTAATGCGGTGTGAATTACTGTGACAATGTGAACATGACCTCATTATGTGGACTCATTTAAGAGAACATGTTGGTTTAAAGGGAGAGTTCAAAGTCCATAGAGAAAATGAGTGATTTTAGCTCACAGGGACACAGGAGTTGTTGATCCACTGCTGCCTCCATCACTAAGTTCTAATGTCTTATTTTGTCAATTTGGCATTTGAAATATTTCATTTAGACTTAACTTAGTGACACAAAGTGACCACACGAGGCAGCAGTAGACCAGCAGCTCCTGTGTCCCTGTGAGCTAAAATCACTGATTTTCTCTATGGACTTTGGTGTGGGAGAGTGAGTGGTTTACAAAACTTCACTTTCCTGTTGGAAAAGTCTGTCTAACAGTGAGATAAAGACGTGAACATGTTCTGAAGACATCGTAGACTTAAACTGATGTAGATTTTCTTACACAAGCCTCTGCGTCCCAGGCTGGTTCAGGACACAAGGCGTTCAGTGCTGAGTGTGTGTCCGTAGCTCTTACAGCCACACTTCAAAAAGACCGTTGCCTTAAAGGCTTATTCAGACCTGTGCAGAATGAAACTTTATCTTAATCTTTGCTCTCACTGAACAAGACCTTGTCTCTGTTAATCCCTTCAGGGCTTTTCATCCAGGAACACACAGTCTCAATCCTGCGCTACTTGGATTTACTTTCACACACTGGAATATATGTTTTTTTGTCTTTTGATAATAACTTCATCAGATTCAGGGTGGGGCAGTGTATCGTCTTTCACTTTGTCGTGGATGCCCACAGACACACGAGTATAATTTCGACGGTGTGACAGAACATAGCCATTCAGTTTTTTATCTTTGAACATAAGCCTGTAAACTCTGATGTTGCTTTGGTAACAAAGGAACAAAACGGCTGTTGTTTGACATGGGAGATTATATCATAAAAGTGAAATTTATACTAAAGACCGTTGTGTAATTACAGAAAGTACTGTTGGCGTGCACACACCTCATGAGTCAGTGTCGGAGGAAAAACAGGAAACCTCCATCCCGACTTGTGATCCTAAGATCCTTTAATGGTGCCGAGTGTTTCCAAAGTGTCGTAAAAGTTAACAAAGCTGAAACAATACACACGCAGTACTCACTCATATGACCGTCTGATTCTCCAACATGGAAACGAGCAAGTGGAAAACAAACGACCTCTTTTCTACGCATTTGTTTACTTTGAATCGTCTCCAGTGCTGATGAATTATAACCTGTTTTATTGTCTCATACGTTTTCTCCACAGCAACATCCAAGCGATAAAGTTCTGATGTGTGCGGGTCACTGGGATTATTAGGCCCAATTTGTGTAGTTGTCATAATATTCAACATCATAATAATAATCATAGTAATAATAATATATGATAATAATAGGGCTGAACGGTTCCTCTCACGGCCCATACATGTCAGGATATGGACGACCACAATGACCATTGTGTGGCGCTAGAGAGAAGTCACCATTCATTTATAATTTAGGGTATTACAATTGTAGACCATAAGTCTGCTACTGTACTATTATTCGAGTAATGGTTTAATAATCGATCAGTAACTTTATCGTCAAATCAGTTTGAGTGGTTTTTTTTTTTTAATAGTTTAAACAGTTTCTGTGATTTTTCTGCTTCTTGAATGTAAATATTTTCTGGAGAAATCATTACAACTGACTCATTTTGGTTTGTGGACAACAACATAATTTCCATATTTGACAAACACTGAATATTTTATGGACCAAACAGTTACTTGATTAATGGAGAAAATAATCGACAGATGAATCGATTAGGAAGATAGTCCTTGAAAAATTAATTTAAAAAACCGAGGAGGACCTAGATATTTAAAAGTAGGTACCAATAGACTTCTGTCTGTGCCATAGTATGTGAGTATCATCAAGTTTTTGGCCACTACAACGGTTACCACAGTAACCTTCATATGGATCAGGTTACAGTGGAACGTGAGTGCAGAGTCTGTCTGGGCAGAAGTCTGCTGTGAACACAAAATGTGAAAATGTCTTTTTAACTATAGTTCCTGATTCCTGAAATATCAGCAGTGCTTGTGCCAGAAACCAATGCTGATATCAATCAATACATGTTTATTTTTCCTGCCACCAACTGCAGAGGTCTTTACAATATTATTTTTCATACTCGTGTCGCAGCACGTACAAATTTCCTTCATTGTGCAAAATAAATAAACATTAAAAGACTGTAGCTGTAGAGGGCGCTAGCATAGAAGTCAAGTAGCAGCTTATTTAAAAGCAGCTACTTTTTTACTCATTTGTTAATTCAGTCAAATTAAGTCTGATAATACATTTTAAAGCTAATATTGTAGCCATAATTTTGGGTATTTATTATTATTAATAGTAATAATAATTTAGAACTTTGTTGTTTTTTTTTTTTTTTTGCACATTTAGTACTTAAGAAGAAAAGAAAATTAATAGTAGTAATGGTAATATTAATACATTTTTCAGGTCTTTTAATGTAAGAGGATTTTTTTAGAGTCTTCATCCTCTGCACATATAAAACATCCAGGAGACATATTTACAGATTTTGCTTTGTTAAAATTAGACCAAAGTAGCAGAATATGAGAAATTCCACCTGTGTATTCTCCTCCTTCATTATTCCACCAAACCACATCTGGAATTCCAACTAGTTAATGAAGGAAGCATGTAAATCCCAGCACTGCCAGTGGTTTCTTAAAACCAGGTGACCTGTAAGCTTTATTACAGTAATAATATAAAGATAAAATATGCAAGTGTTAGATTGAAGACTGGAGGACAAATGTTTGAACCTGAACATTTGAACATGTGTTGCATCAGCAACCACTAAATTGTCCTTTCTTTTTTTTAATAATCCGTGTTAGTGGAATTTTCCTCTGCTGATGTTCATGTGGAAGATTGCTCCGGCTCTGAGCTGTGGAAACACCGTGGTCATCAAACCAGCTGAGCAGACGCCGCTCACCGCACTGTACACTGGCTCACTCATCAAAGAGGTCAGAGGTCACAGTGTGTTCACACCCAAAGCCTTTACAGTCTGTCACAGCTTTCAGAACAACACACAAAGTCACAAAACATGCGTCGCTCATGGAGGAGTCTCATGTACTGTGGCTTAAAGCATCACTGAACTGAAATATTGGTTCAACCAATCAAATCACAGATATACAACTGTTGTATATTTGCTCCTGGTCTCTCTCTTCTGTTTCTCCCTC
>JAFBJR010000557.1:26945-46760 GCA_016785285.1 Brachirus orientalis
CCCCCACCTCTCCTCTGTCCCCCATTTTCCTCTCACCCCAACCGGCCGAGGCAGATGACCGCACATCTTTGAGTCTGGTTCTGTCACAGATTTCTTCCTGTTAAAAGGGAGTTTTTTCTCTCCACTGCCCCCTAGTGTTTGCTCATTGTGTGAACTGTTGGGTTTCTTTTCTCTCTGTCATATTGTAAAGGTTTTGGCCTTGAGATAATGTAGGTTGTGATTTGGCGCTATACAAATACAATTGAACTGAATATACAAATACACCAAAAACTTCAACCAATCAAATCACAGTATACAAATATACCAACAAACTTCAACCAATCAAATCACAGTATACAAATATACCAACAAACTTCAACCAATCAAATCACAGTATACAAATACACCAACATCAAAAACCACATCCATGTTTCTCTCATATGTTTGACAGTGAGGACAGAGTTTGGAACAGTGTCTCTGTTTGCGACACTAATCACATCTTAGTAACCTTTCCTTAGCACTTTAGCTACTCTAGTTTTTGCTACAGATGGTAATTTTCCACTATACAGTTCTAGCACGACTCGGCTCGGCTTAGGGTTAGTACCTGGTAGAGAGAGAGAGAGAGAGAGTACCTGGCTCTAAAGCTGATACTAAAGTATGTTTTATAAAATAGATAAAATATAAATCAAAAAATAATAAAATAAAGCAAATAATGTTAATATTGTTGGTAATCAGTGACATATCTGAGTTATATCTCCAAAATAATTTCTTCACCATGTGATATTTGGAAAATGTTCCATATTTTGTTGTTTTTTTGTCTGTCAAAAATTTTGTAATTGTGTTTAGAAGGTTAAAAAAAAAAAAAGACACATCAATAGAAAGTTTATATTACATTATACATATGTGAACGTTTAAGGTGAAGAGCATTATTTGTTTTAAAGGTTGCAAACACAGCAAATCATAATACATTAGTGTGTGTGTGTGCGCGTGTGTGTGTGTGTGTGCGTGTGTGTGTGTGTGTGACATGTTGTGATGGTCACATGTTCAGGCAGGTTTTCCTCCTGGAGTGGTGAACATTGTTCCAGGGTTTGGTCCGACAGCAGGAGCAGCCATCGCTGAACACATGGACGTGGACAAAGTGGCTTTTACTGGTTCCACTGAGGTGTGTGAAGGAAATATAGATCCACTTACATACAGTACAGTCTGTGTGGGCGATGCAGCGCTGCCTAAAAGGGACACTTCACTTTGTTTTTAAGTTCTCACACATCCTCGTCTTAGTGACAGCTATAACGCAGACCTCAAACTCAAATGACCTGAGGGCCAATGAACTTCTAGTCTGGACAGGACGAGGCTGGACATCTGGACCAACGTCCATCAGTTTCAGAAAAGTCAGCTGCACTTTGAGCCTAAACGTATGCTAGCTCACTGAAAATATGATAATATTGCAGTTAAATCCATAATAACATGAGCCAAACAACCAATCCGTTGATTGAGTTGATTATGACAATAATCATTAGCTTCAGTTAGTTCATGTTAGCTTAGCTCACAGCTGATAGTTTGGCTAGCTTCATTAGCAGCCCGTTCAGCTGATCAGATGAACCACTGTGAGAGGGAAATGAAAGAGCGCCCTCATGTGAGACACGTGTGGTATTTCCTGCTGTGAGTGTGCAGGTGGGTCAGCTGATCAAAGCAGCAGCAGCCAAGACTAATCTGAAGCGAGTGACTCTGGAGCTGGGAGGGAAGAACCCCTGCATCGTGTTCGCCGACGCTGACTGTAAGTCCTCTTCTCTTTTATCACTTCTATGTTGTTTTGTTGTATCAAATACAAATTCACATGCTGGACTAATAACTGTACAGGTCTCCCACTGTCATAAAAAAAGGTTTGGAATTTAGTGAATGTTTTGGGGAAGTTTTTAATTAATTATTGTGAAATATATGGGATTTAAGACTGAGCTGCATAAATGTCACTCATCTCACATTATGCACGTGTCACTAAGGCTGGGTGATATGGGAGCAAGTCTTACCATAATATATATTTTTTTATATTATTCAGTATATGTGTGTCAGGATATAAATCAAAGCAATATTTCTACATGTCTTATAAATAATGAGTCTCTGTCCTGATATAACAGATTAATGTGGATATAAAGCTGCTCACACTTTGTTTCTCTGGACTCATAAAAGTATGTGAGTGACACTGTAAATACACTCTAAAATAAAATATAATCTACTGTTTATAATCTGGATTACATGATGACCTGTAAAATATCAGGAAGTTTTTGTTATTTTCTGCTCTAATTAAATGTATCTGTATGTGTGTTTGTGCACATGTGTGTGACGTGCGTGTGTGTGTGTGCACACGTGCATGTGTGTGTGCACGTGAGTGCACACATGCGTGTGTGTGTGTGCACACGTGCGTGTGTGTGTGCACATGTGTGCACATGTGCGTGTGTGTGTGCACGTGTGTGTGTGTGTGCACATGTGTGTGTGTGCACGTGTGTGCACACGTGCGTGCGTGTGTGTGTGCACACGTGTGTGTGCACACATGCGTGTGTGTGTGCACATGTGTGTGACGTGCGCGCGTGTGTGTGTGCGTGCAGTGCAGATGGCGGTGGAGGAAACCCAGAAAGGAGCGTTCTACAACCAGGGTCAGTGCTGCACGGCCGCGTCCCGAGTCTTTGTGGAGGAAAGTATTTATGAGGAGTTTGTGCGTCGCAGCGTAGAAAACGCCAAGAAGATCGTGATTGGAGACCCACTTGACCCGCAGACGTCACATGGTCCACAGGTGGGAGTGACACATGCGTGTTCTTGTCATGTACCGTCTGCAGTGCAGTGTCAGAAATGAGCAAAGACCTGGGAGCTGCAAATGCTGCAAAATGATATGGAATTGTCTGTAAAGTTCACATGATGGAGACATTTAAAGTTCCTGTAAATCAGACTCAGACTTTCTCTTCTTCACATGTTACATTTGTTAATAAACAGTGTTTGAGAACATGTTAATAAAAGTAAACAAGAGTGCAGGAAAGTTATCATAGTTAACAGATCAAAAGCCTCGGTTACAGTTTACTGTTCACCTGTTCCTTCACCAGTGTCTCTGGTTTGTTAACTCACTGAGACATTAAAAACCCACAAAAATCTTTGTTTAAAATTCATCCTAAAGCTGAAGGAAGTGAAGAGAAGAAGTGAAAAGAGAGGCTGCAGTACCACTGACAGAGACAGAGGGAGACAGAGAGCAGGACAGTAGAATGCTAAACTGACACCAGCATGGTGAAAATGTCTCTCTCCTACATGTTTATTTAACCAGAGACTTTACCGTAATACAAAATAAAACACTTTACAGAATTCTAAACACTCCATTTTAATCATTTAAATTTGGTAAATTGGTGAGTGACATGTTTCTGTGAGCAGACGTCAGAATTTACACAGAATTTAAATAAACTTCTGCAAAACCTGAGCTGAAAATGTCCACCTGTTGCTGACACTTTGTCCAGAACAGGCATGTTGTTATTATTAATGTCTCTGTTTTCATCTGCAGATCGACCGACAGCAGTTTGAGAAGATCATGGATCTGATCGACAGTGGCAAGAAGGAAGGAGCCGAGCTGGAGTTTGGAGGAGCTTCAGTGGGAGAGAAGAGCCTCTTCATCCAACCCACCATCTTCTCTGCTGTCAAAGATCACATGAACATCGCCACACAGGAGGTGACCGCTGCTCTCACTGTGTGTGTGTGTGTGTGTTACTGCCACCCTGTGGAGCTGGGCTGTAATTACACCACAGTTCATTCACTTAAACCTTTATTAAACAGAGGAAATGTTTTCGGTCTTAGGGTAAGGTTACTGTTTTGTTTGTTTGTCTGTTGTGGTCAAACCTCAGCTGCTAAGATAAAAACAAACTTCTTCTACAATGGTGTCAAAGGATTCCAAAATATTTGGTCCTAAAAATCGTTCCCTTAACTCTTTACAGAAAGAACAGGGGAAAAGCAAAGCAGTTTTGAGTTCTGACGAGAAGAATGAGACACAGTTGGACTCACGTCTCTGTACGTTTGTCGTCTCAGATCTTTGGTCCAGTGCAGTGTATATTCAGCTTTAAGAGCCAGCAGGAGGCGATAGAGAGAGCCAACCGCTCCCAGTATGGACTGGTGTCAGCGGTGTTCACCAGCAGCATGGACAGAGCTCTGTCCGTGTCCTCGGCTCTGGACAGCGGCACCGTGTGGTGAGTGACTCTTCACTTCCTGTTCGTCTGTCGTCATTAAACGCCTGTACATTGTGACAGGTAAAACACGGAGCTTTTTCACCTGCTGAGACAGAATTAGACTGAGCTGAACGTTTAAATACCAGGAGATGAATCATGTTTGAAACAATCAGTCGGGTGGAGACACGTGTGTGCGTGTGTGACTGATAAGTTAGATTTTCAGTGGAAATCAACTCTTACACAAACATTTATTCTTCAGGTCAAATTTTCCAACATCTCCAACAGATTTTTCATTTTTAACTAGGGCTGCAACTTAGGTTTATTTTCACTTGGGGATAATGTCAGCAATGGGGAAAAGGAGGAAGTCATGTGACTCTGGTGAGACCTTCGACTAAAAAATGTTGAACTGAAGATGTTTTTCTCTCTTTCTAAAGGATAAACTGTTACAACGCACTTCACGCTCAGTCACCGTTTGGAGGCTTTAAGATGTCGGGAAATGGTCGCGAACTGTAAGAACCACCGCTTTTTCCCTCAGGTTTCAGTTATTTTGCAACTTTCATGAATACATTTTTGGTCAACATCAGTCTATGAATTGGCCATTTATACTGTAATAGAATGCTGCCACCTGCTGGCTTAATGCCACACTGAGGACAATTTCAAAGAAATGATCAATCATAAGTCTGAGGACAGAAGCTCAGAAAGAAATTGTAATCACATTAATACAGTGGTAAAAAACATGACAGGAATATGTTTAAACATCACAAAATATGCAAATCTTTGGCTAATATTGTACTGTATGTATTGATCAACAAAATGGTTAAAAGGGGTTTTCATTAAGGTTAGAGGTTAGAAAAAGTGACTTCTCGTGGTGAGACTGCAGAGGAGTCTTCAAACTTGGTGGCACAAGATGGCGGCATCTGTAAAGCAAGGCCTTTGTCTAAAGTACATTTAAAATTCTTATTGTAAGTTATTCTACTGTTTCTGATGTAAAGAGGTGGAGCTAACAAAGGCAGGTCATGTGATCAGACTCGGGTCTGTAAAACTGATGTGGACATTTGCACTGAGAGTCTTTTCTGTGGTGAAGCTGCAGCTGCTGAGCGCGTGTTTCCTGCTCTGAGCTAACGTTGCTGCTGTGTCGTCTCTTCTCTCAGTGGAGAATATGCTCTGGCTGAATATTCAGAGGTGAAGGCAGTGACCATCAAGCTCAGAGAAACCATGTGAGAAGAGCCGGAGACCACAAACGCCACACTTGATGTCTGTCATCATCGTCACCATGGTGATGGTAGGGACAGTCCAACAAGCAGGACAACTCTCACTAAAAACATGACTGACAATAGAGACTCCAGGAAAAAACACATTCTAGTCACACACACTTTTCACTCTCCCACACCAAAGTCCTTAGAGAAAATCAGTGATTTTAGCTCACAGGGACACAGGAGTTGTTGATCCACTGCTGCCTCCATCACTAAGTTCAAATGTCTTATTTTGTCACTTCAGCATTTGAAATCCTTTGTTCAGATTTACGTCAGTGACACAAAGTGACCACACGAGGCAGCAGTAGACCAGCAGTGACACAAAGTGACCACACGAGGCAGCAGTAGACCAGCAGCTCCTGTGTTTCTGTGAGCTAAAAATCACTGGTTTTCTCTATGGACTTTGGTGTGGGAGAGTGAGTGGTTTACAAACCTCAGTTTCCTAAAATGTGTCTTTTTCCTGTTTCTGTACTGGTAACCATGTTTTCACTGAGAGGGAACCTGCTGGGTTCTAGGCATAGGGGGCGCTCACAGCACAGTCCCAATGAATATTTGTTAGTGTATAAGTTAACCAAACTTTTAAAAACCTGTTAATCTAACAAAATGAGCTTTCATTTATAAGACTGTTTTTTTTAAGTAATTTTCTCCAGAACAAATATAGAGTTTGTTTCGTTTTGATGTCCTCTTGCAGTACCTCCAGTTTCCACTGGTCGGCAACAGCCTGCACTTTAGGGAGACTGCTGAAGGAGATGTAATTTTTTATTTTGACTGTGTAGTCCAGTCCTTAAAGCAGCATGATTATAAGAGGAATCTAAAAGTGCATTAATCATAATTAATTACTAATTAACAAAGACACGAATGAGTCAAATCTCTGTACAAGCAGTTTATATGTAGACAGAAATAAAAAAGAGTCCACCCGTGTGTTTGTAACTGTAAGTGCTGAGTCATGGTTGGTGTGATGACGTGGGGATTTTCAGTATGTTCTCTCTGCTGAGGAGAATCTGACGACCTTTCAAATACTGGAAGGAACTTTGTTTCCTGTTCCACACCAGGTAATATTTACCTTTGATCATGTTACACTGACACCTTTTATAAAAACATTTGCATTTGTGCTGAAGTGTGTGTGTGTGTGTGTGTGTGTGTGTGTGAGGCAGGGCTGCAACTAACTGCATTTCATATTAATTTTCTTAATCAATCGATCAGTAGTTTGGTCCTGAAAATGTCAGAAATATTGATCAGTGTTTGATAAACCTGGAAATGATGATGTTCTCAAAATAATTTCTATGAAGCAAAGAAAACAAAATATTCACTTTTCTTACTTTGGTTAACATTTATTTTACAAAAACAGTAATTGATTTCTTGTTGCAACCAACATTTGTTTGTTTGTTTGGAGTTTGTCCCTGTCTTTGCTCACATTAGATTTGTATTTAAATAGAATTCTGAATAAAGAAAATCAAGAAAATCACACGTCAAGTCTTTGTTTCACTCACATTGTATAAAAACATAATTAGAAATGTTATATTGTTAAAGAAATACATATTAAAATGAATAAAATGTTCCTCTGTGAGGTTTGATTGACAGGAAGTGTCAGATCTTTGTCAACAGTTTTGGTTAAATTGAGTAAAAGTGGAAAATTGTCTTTGGCCTCAAATAAAACAAATGTCAAATACAAACAATTATAAAAGCTTTAAACTGTAGATCATTTAATTTAGTTTTATAAATTCCTGATTCACTTGTTTAACTACATACAACACTCAAATGTTTGTTTCTGCAAGGTCATCATTAGCTTAGATACAATTCAACAAAACTATATAAAATGACAAGACAAAGGAATAATAATGGTATTAAACAAAACGCAAAAGCGTTTGCAAACTTTATATGATGACAGTAAAAATGATCGTCTTTCAAATTGAGGTCAATAAAATGTCCAGACCTGTTTCCCTCCGTTCACCTGCTAAGCCCCGCCTCCTTTCCCGCCTCTGATTGGTCTGGTCTATAATGTTTTCCTCCGGCGCTCACCAATCCGTCACTCTTCATGTCTAAACGTAAACCAATCCGAGACAGAGGGGGCGGAGCCTCGTCCATCTGGCAGTGAAGGAGAAGGACATTTCAGCAGCAGTTAAACGAGTCGAGTCGAACATTCGGTTCAGTGTCGATGACCGTTGACGTGGAAAAGCGTCTGTTTATCCGCCGATGAGAAAAGAACACGCTCATAGTTTGTAAACCAGTTCGCTCATAAACACGCAGGTTTTTTGGAAAATGTTCGAACATGAACTCGGTTCGTGTCGAACTCGAGCGGAAAAGGCCGGTTCGTTCTGTGGGCTTCACAGCGTGTGTGTGTTGGAAAGTTTGCATCGTGGAATCAGGAAGTTCAGTAAAATGTCTGCAGTTTTCAGCTGTGAATCGTCTGAGGAACGTGAGGTGAGTTCACCCACTACCCCGCCATTTTCTCTCTGTCTGTCGCTCTGTCTCTGTCTGTCTGCCTCTGTCTGCCTCACTGTTTCTGTGCTGAGTTTATTCATGTTCGTGTGTGACGTCAGTGAGGAAAGTGTCCTAAAACTGAAGTAGGTTCTTTCCTCTGGGAAACAAAATAAGGTCCAGTTTATTTCAAACACAATCGACATTTTCTCTAAAGTCCCAGGAAACAGCTGTGATTTTTAAAATCAATCACAGCAGCAGCAGAGGCGGCTCACTGCAGTCCGTGACCTCGGGTGGGGTGGGGCGTGGAGGGGACCCTCACCTGTGGTCACTCCAGAAACACGCGTTTACATGCAAGTCCAATTTTAGTCGGACTAAGACAACAATTCGGTTTTCTTAATGTTATGTAAACAGGTTAAGTCTAAACTGAGCTTTAGACATAACCTGTTACTAAAATTGAGCTCATCTTAGTCAGACTAATAGAGCTGGATAATGTGATTCATAGTCTGATTACTCTGTGTAATGTGTATACACTTAGTCGGACTGGAGTCGGACTTGGCGTTCTGCTCATGCACTAAAATGTCCTCCCCAGTCTTTGACCCGGAAGTAGAAGGAGACGACGTACAAACTGCAGAACTGTTGCCGAAAAGAGGAAACAACGCGATGGCGTCGGCGAGAACCAACGCTACGGAGAAGATCCACTTTTAGACGGACAAAGAGACCAGATGTCGAGCAGGTACCAGACGTACAGAACCACCAGAATCACTGTACAGTGTAGGGCTGCAGCAATCGAATATTTTAGTGATCGAGTAATCTATTGATTATTCTGACGATTAATTGAGTATTTGGATAAAAAAAAAAACAACTGGGACAGTCTGTATTCTGTGTTTGTTTCTCCGTTTAGTTTGTAGTGTTCCCATACGTGTGACACTTTTTGTCGTTTGTCACGCTGCGTATCTTCCCCTCGCTCTTGCTGCCTTCACCCTTCCACGTTTCAGGTACGTTAGCAGCAAAGCTAACTTCATCTTAAGTGATCACCAGATCGGGGGTGTTGATGGGAGGGGGGTGGAGGGGTGAGTTAGTGTTTGAAGATAATATGTTAATTTAATAATGGACAGTTTTCCACTAAATGGTTTTATTTTTAACTTTCAGAACAAAAAAGACAAATGGATCAAAGAGACATTTGGACCCAAATTGTCCCCTTAAAAACAGCGTTTATAATAAATTAAGTGACATAATTGAAGTCATTTCCTGACTGTGCTCTTTCACTTCCATCTCGTCTGAAACCTGTGCGCACATCCACAGCGTTCCTGCGCGTTCGTGGAACGAGTACTTGCAACAGAAACCTAGTTTCAGACTTTACCCGGTAACAAGAAATACTATTTTCTGATTGGCTGATCGGTTGCTAATTCAAGACAGCTGTATGAATGGACTACGCAGAGCAATCTGCTTTTGCATCATCCATTCATAGATTACTAATTTATGTGCGATTTAGTTTTATTACTTAGCAGCGTGAGAAATGTCATGTGTGGCGTGTGAACTTATTGAAATGCGCGTGAGCGTTGAGAGCTCTGGTGATCACGTGGGTAACTATCCGAGCGGACCGTGAGCACAAGTGAGCGCAATGTGTAACTGAAATAACATCCGGGCGTAAGTGAGCGCAGTGTGTAACTGAAATAACATCCGGGCGTAAGTGAGCGCAGTGTGTAACTGAAATAACATCCGGGCCAGATGCGCAAAATGTGATGCTGTATTGTAATTTGCTTCGAGTAATTTTTACTAATCGAGTTACTCGAGTTATTCGAGGAATCGTTTCAGCCCTAGTCCACTGTTTGTTTCTCTGTGACTAAAGGTCGACAGGAACCTGGTTCACTACTCACTCGCTCATAGAGTGATACAGTGTGGAGTGAGACAGTAAAATGATTTTCGCTTCTGCATGTATGCTCGGACTGGGACTCGGCTGATTATTATTATTATTATATTTGTTTGTTTGTTTGTTTGTGTGATCACAGGACAGAACCTGGGCTCATTTTCCCGCCTCTGCCCTGACTCCGGCTCCTCACTGACTCCAGCAGGAATGTCCTACTGGTCCGTTGGCGTTCCCCGGGAATCTGCAGCGGGCGTAAGTGAGCGCAGTGTGTAACTGAAATAACATCCGGGCGTAAGTGAGCGCAGTGTGTAACTGAAATAACATCCGGGCCAGATGCGCAAAATGTGATGCTGTATTGTAATTTGCTTCGAGTAATTTTTACTAATCGAGTTACTCGAGTTACTCGAGTTATTCGAGGAATCGTTTCAGCCCTAGTCCACTGTTTGTTTCTCTGTGACTAAAGGTCGACAGGAACCTGGTTCACTACTCACTTGCTCATAGAGTGATACAGTGTGGAGTGAGACAGTAAAATGATTTTCACTTCTGCATGTATGCTCGGACTGGGACTCGGCTGATTATTATTATGATTATTATTATATTTGTTTGTTTGTTTGTTTGTGTGATCACAGGACAGAACCTGGGCTCTTTTTCCCGCCTCTGCCCTGACTCCGGCTCCTCACTGACTCCAGCAGGAATGTCCTACTGGTCCGTTGGCGTTCCCCGGGAATCTGCAGCCACGCCCACCGACATGGAGCAGCACAGCAGTGAGTGTCAGAGTCCGGACTCTGGTTCTGTTCTGAGGAAAGTTCTGTTCTGGTGCTTCTGTCAGTTCAGGGACAGATGAATGGAAGTGTAGTGAAAACAGAAGTGAGAGTTTTCACTTTAAACACAGGAAGTTGTTCTCTCTCTTATTTTTATGTTTCACAGGGACATAAAACTTCATAATCAGATTAATGTTTGTGTGTAAATCACACCGTAAACATAATTTGAAACATAATCTGAAACAAATGACTGACCAGGACAGTGAAATTCAGTTTTATAAGATGAAAAAACAGATTATGTTTGTGATTAAAACTGTTGTGATGATGATTTATTATATTATATATGTGAGAGAGAGACACAGAGAGAGAGAGAGAGAGAGCAAAGGGAACAGAGAGGAGATATGGAAGCTGAGAGGATGATGTAGCTCCTCCTCTTCCTCTTCCTCCCCCCTCCATCCTGTTCCTCCACCTCTCGTCTCCTCTCTTATCCCGGGCTCGTCAGAGGAGGACGATCCTGGAAACAAACCAGGAGGATGAGGATGAGGATGGATGAGGATGGATGAGGATGAGGATGGATGAGGATGGATGAGGATGAGGATGGATGAGGAGAGTCAGGGTCTGGTCAGAATCAGCTCAGTTGAAGCTTCTGTTGTTTACTGTCTGTTCATCTGCTGTGTGACGTCACCATCATCACCATCATCTTCATCACCATCATCTTCATCAGTCTGGTCAGTGTCTTCTGCAGCAGAATAAACATGGACGTTTGTCCACTGAGTTTGAATGGGATTTAAATCCATCACACACTTTTATGTTTTTCTACATTTACTTTATTCATTGGAAAAAATGTTTTTTTTCTGTTGTGAAACGTTGCAGCAGCAGCTTTTTTCCAAATGTGGTGGACACACTGAGTGTGGACACGAGCAGTGGACACACTGAGTGTGGACACGAGCAGCGGACACACTGAGTGTGGACACACACTGAATGGAAATGAATGGAAGTCAATGGAATGTCCTCTGTAGTTTATCTGCAGACCAGAGGACACAGAGACACGAGGACTGTCTGTCCAGGTCTGTCCAGGTCTTTATCTGCAGACCAGAGGACACAGAGACACGAGGACTGTCTGTCCAGGTCTGTCCAGGTCTTTATCTGCAGACCAGAGGACACAGAGACACGAGGACTGTCTGTCCAGGTCTGTCCAGGTCTTTATCTGCAGACCAGAGGACACAGAGACACGAGGACTGTCTGTCCAGGTCTGTCCAGGTCTTTATCTGCAGACCAGAGGACACAGAGACACGAGGACCGTCTGTCCAGGTCTGTCCAGGTCTTTATCTGCAGACCAGAGGACACAGAGACACGAGGACTGTCTGTCCAGGTCTGTCCAGGTCTGTCCAGGTCTGTCCAGGTCTATCCAGGTCTTCATCTGCAGACCAGAGGACACAGAGACACAGGTCTTCATCTGCAGACCAGAGGACACAGAGACACGAGGACTGTCTGTCCAGGTCTATCCAGGTCTTCATCTGCAGACCAGAGGACACAGAGACACGAGGACTGTCTGTCCAGGTCTGTCCAGGTCTTCATCTGCAGACCAGAGGACACAGAGACACGAGGACCGTGTGTCTCTGTGTCACACGGTCTGTCCAGGTCTGTCCAGGTCTTCATCTGCAGACCAGAGGACACAGAGACACGAGGACTGTCTGTCCAGGTCTGTCCAGGTCTTCATCTGCAGACCAGAGGACACAGAGACACGAGCACTGTCTGTCCAGGTCTGTCCAGGTCTGTCCAGGTCTGTCCAGGTCTTTATCTGCAGACCAGAGGACACAGAGACACAAGGACTGTCTGTCCAGGTCTGTCCAGGTCTTCATCTGCAGACCAGAGGACACAGAGACACGAGGACTGTCTGTCCAGGTCTGTCCAGGTCTGTCCAGGTCTGTCCAGGTCTTCATCTGCAGACCAGAGGACACAGAGACACGAGGACCGTCTGTCCAGGTCTGTCCAGGTCTGTCCAGGTCTTTATCTGCAGACCAGAGGACAAAGAGACACGAGGACTGTCTGTCCAGGTCTGTCCAGGTCTTCATCTGCAGACCAGAGGACACAGAGACACGAGGACCGTCTGTCCAGGTCTGTCCAGGTCTGTCCAGGTCTGTCCAGGTCTTCATCTGCAGACCAGAGGACACAGAGACACGAGGACCGTCTGTCCAGGTCTGTCCAGGTCTTAGGGTTAGATGGATTAGTAATAATGTGTTATATTCTGGCTCCTCCTCCTCTTCCTCCTTCCCTTCCTTCTCCTCATGTCTCCTCTCTGCTCTCAGGCCCTGGGGAGGAAATGGGAGCCAAGGCGTCTCTGGTGGATGGTCAAGGCCCCGCCCCTGGACCAGGCCCCGCCCCCAGCCCCGCCCTCATTCCTTCTCTCACACTGGAGAACATCCACGCTGCGTATGAGGAGGGGGAGGAGCATGTTGCCAGGGAGCTGATCCAGAGAGCCTGCTGCATGGAGTGCAGCACAGCAGTGCCCCCTATCAGTGGAGTGAGTGCAGTGGTGCAGACAGAGGAACATGAACTGTGCTTTCTGGACTTCAGCTCAAACTCTCTCTCTCTCTCTGTGTGTGTGTGTCCAGGCCCACCTCCTGTCTGCAGCCTGTCGCCATGGTGACCTGGACAGTGTCCGTTACCTTCTTAAAGACGCCCACATCCCCTGGCCCCAGGAGCCGTCCAGCACTAACCCGGCCGTCCTGGCAGCTTCCTGTGGTCACAGCAGTGTGGTCAGAGAGCTGCTGGACTCTGTGCCAGGTCAGAGGGAAACTGACGCCGCCACCTTGTGGACGACATGAGAAACGACTGTTCTGTGTGTTACATATTTACAGACGTCGTGGATTTTAAAGTTTTAAAGCTCCACTGTGTAACTTTTAAATCATCACATTAACCGTAACATTATCGCATTTAAAGACGATGTTACTGACATGTTATTTAAGGATTATTTAACATTGATTATTATATATTCAATTAGTCTGTCAATTATTTTACAAATTAATCGAGTACTTGTTAGGTTCACAAAATATTGATCAGTGTTTGATGATGTTCACAAATGTCTTGTTTCAATGATTTTCTTTGTTATTTGGAGCAAAGAAACCAGAAAATATTCACATTTAAGAAACTGATTCTAAATATTAAAAAAAAACACTCAGACTGATCTTTTACCAAAATAGTTGAGGATTAATTTTTATTTACAGATGACATCATCGTGTTTACATCATTTCTGTTAATGAAGAACAAACAGAGGCAGAATGATTACGACCTACGTTACACACGCACGTTACGTACGTTACATACGCACGTTACATACGTTACATACACACGTTACATACGCACGTTACGTACGTTACGTACGTTACATACGTTACATACATACGTTACATACGCACGTTACATACGTTACATACACACGTTACACACGCACGTTACGTACGTTACGTACGTTACATACGTTACATACATACGTTACATACGCACGTTACATATGCACGTTACATACATACGTTACATATGCACGTTACATACGTTACATACACACGTTACATATGCACGTTACATACATACGTTACATATGCACGTTACATACGTTACATACGCACGTTACATATGCACGTTACGTACATACGTTACATACATACGTTACATACGCACGTTACATATGCACGTTACGTACATACGTTACATACGTACGTTACACACGCACGTTACGTACGTTACATACGTACGTTACATACGTACGTTACATATGCACGTTACTTACATACGTACGTTACATATGCACGTTACATATGCACGTTACATACGTACGTTACATATGTACGTTACATACGTATGTTACATACGTACGTTACATACGTACGTTACATATGCACGTTACTTACATACGTACGTTACATATGCACGTTACATATGCACGTTACATACGTACGTTACATATGTACGTTACATACGTATGTTACATACGTATGTTACATATGCACGTTACATACGTACGTTACATACGTACGTTACATACGCACTGCAGCTTTGAAGTTCTCACACACACACGTGTTGACAGTGGACACACATGAACAGTCAAACATGTTAAAAACACATGTGTTGTCATGATAAAAACAGTCAGTCTGAAGAGAGTTTGTTGCAAACATGTTGAATTATGGGAACTCTCTTCCTCCCCCCCCCCCCCCCCCCCCCCACACACACACCCCCCCCCCAGGTCAGTGTTTAAGGCGGGACTTGTTGAACTGGATGTTGGCCACGTCCTGTCGTCATGGTCACCTGGATGTGGTGCGACTGCTGGTCCAACGCTACGACGCCGACGTACGTGACTTTGCTATTCACAGTGACGAGTTCGCTGTGGTCACTGGTCTGCCGCTGTACGCTGCTGCTCAGGGAGGTAACGTATGACATCATCATCGTGTTGATATGTGACATCATTGTGTTGATATGTGACATCATCATCGTGTTGATATGTGACATCATCGTGTTGATATGTGACATCATCATCGTGTTGATATGTGACATCATCATCGTGTTGATATGTGACATCATCATCGTGTTGATATGTGACATTACTTCTGTCTCTGTGGACATTTAAAGTGTGTCCACTCTGTCTCTGTGGACATTTAAAGTGTGTCCACTCTGTCTCTGTGGACATTTAAAGTGTGTCCAAGTGTGTCCACTCTGTCTCTGTCTGTCTCTGTGGACATTTAAAGTGTGTCCACTCTGTCTCTGTCTGTCTCTGTGGACATTTAAAGTGTGTCCACTCTGTCTCTGTCTGTCTCTGTGGACATTTAAAGTGTGTCCACTCTGTCTCTGTCTGTCTCTGTGGACATTTAAAGTGTGTCCACTCTGTCTCTGTCTGTCTCTGTGGACATTTAAAGTGTGTCCACTCTGTCTCTGTCTGTCTCTGTGGACATTTAAAGTGTGTCCACTCTGTCTCTGTCTGTCTCTGTGGACATTTAAAGTGTGTCCACTCTGTCTCTGTCTGTCTCTGTGGACATTTAAAGTGTGTCCACTCTGTCTCTGTCTGTCTCTGTGGACATTTAAAGTGTGTCCACTCTGTCTCTGTCTGTCTCTGTGGACATTTAAAGTGTGTCCACTCTGTCTCTGTCTGTCTCTGTGGACATTTAAAGTGTGTCCACTCTGTCTCTGTCTGTCTCTGTGGACATTTAAAGTGTGTCCACTCTGTCTCTGTCTGTCTCTGTGGACATTTAAAGTGTGTCCACTCTGTCTCTGTCTGTCTCTGTGGACATTTAAAGTGTGTCCACTCTGTCTCTGTCTGTCTCTGTGGACATTTAAAGTGTGTCCACTCTGTCTCTGTCTGTCTCTGTGGACATTTAAAGTGTGTCCACTCTGTCTCTGTCTGTCTCTGTGGACATTTAAAGTGTGTCCACTCTGTCTCTGTCTGTCTCTGTGGACATTTAAAGTGTGTCCACTCTGTCTCTGTCTGTCTCTGTGGACATTTAAAGTGTGTCCACTCTGTCTCTGTCTGTCTCTGTGGACATTTAAAGTGTGTCCACTCTGTCTCTGTCTGTCTCTGTGGACATTTAAAGTGTGTCCACTCTGTCTCTGTCTGTCTCTGTGGACATTTAAAGTGTGTCCACTCTGTCTCTGTCTGTCTCTGTGGACATTTAAAGTGTGTCCACTCTGTCTCTGTCTGTCTCTGTGGACATTTAAAGTGTGTCCACTGTCTCTGTGGACATTTAAAGTGTGTCCACTGTCTCTGTGGACACTGGAACAGGGTGTTTGTGTTGCAGGTAATGAGGACATTGCCGTCTTCCTGTTGGACAACGGGGCAGGATTCTCGTCTTACACACTGATGGACCATCCAACCTTCAGCAAACGTCTGCTCAGACTCAAAGTGCAGGACACGTCCGACGCTGACGTGAAGGAGGTTTGTCTTTTGTCTTTAGTCTTTCTTTCTTTATTTGAACGTGTCTCTGGTTAAAACAACCAAAAGAGAGGGTTTGTTGTTGACTATTATTTTGAAAACATTAAATAAAATTAAAGTTTGAAACATGTTAGTTACCGTGCATTTTTATCAGTGCAGATAAATCAGACCATTTTCATTTCTGTGTGTTTGTCTGTCCCTGTGGGGACCAAAACACATACACTGACTCTGTCTGTCTGTCTGTCTGTGACCCTGTCTGTCTCTCTCTCCGTCTGTCTCTCTCTGTCCGTCTGTCTCTCTCTAATGTCCCTGTCTCTCTCTCTCCGTCTGTCTCTCTCTGTCTGTCTGTCTCTCTCTAATGTCCCTGTCTGTCTCTCTGTGTCTGTCTGTCTCTCTCTAATGTCCCTGTCTCTCTCTCTCCATCTGTCTCTCTCTGTCTGTCTGTCTCTCTCTCTGTCTGTCTCTCTGTGTCCCTGTTTGTCTCTCTCTCTCTCTCTCTCTCTCTCTCTGTCTGTCTGTCTCTCTCTAATGTCCCTGTTTCTCTCTGTCTGTCTGTCTCTCTCTCTCTAATGTCCCTGTCTGTCTCTCTGTCTGTCTGTCTGTCTCTCTCTAATGTCCCTGTCTGTCTCTCTGTCTGTGTCTCTCTCTGTCTGTCTGTCTCTCTCTAATGTCCCTGTCTGTCTGTCTGTCTGTCTCTCTCTGTCTGTCTGTCTCTCTCTAATGTCCCTGTCTGTCTGTCTCTCTGTGTGTGTCCCCAGGCTGTCAGTGTGTGTTGGACTGGTCTCCAGCTGCCCTGGTTGGACCTGGACTGGTTCATGGACATCTCGTCTCGTCTCACTCACCTGGACGTGTCCTGGAACGGTCTGTCCTCTCTTCCGTCTGTGGTCCCCTGGGGCCTGATCCACCTGAAGACTCTGGATCTGTCCCACAACTCGCTGAAGGAGCTTCCTGTTGCTCACAGCTCACAGGAAGTCATCTGCTGCAGGTACACAGGACAGAGGACACTCACTTCCTGTTTTCAATAATCCAGCCCGACTGTTTCCTCTAATCTGTCAGTCATGAGTGCTTTTAAAAGCTGTTCATCTTTATTGATTCATCAGTCCTCAAATGTCCTCTCTCTGTCCAAATGTCCTCTCTCTGTCCAAATGTCCTCACTCTGTCCAAATGTCCTCTCTCTGTCTAAAAGTCCTCACTCTGTCCAAATGTCCTCACTCTGTCCAAATGTCCTCTCTCTGTCCAAATGTCCTCTCTCTGTCCAAATGTCCTCACTCTGCAGGGTTTATATGATTTTTGGACCTCACTCGACAACAAGTACAAGAACACACACACACACCACGACGCTCCTAATCTGATTAAAACTATGCAGATTAAAAGTTGTTTCAATGTTTTGTTTTCAGTCAGTTCTTTTAAATCACTGTTATTTCATTGTTTCACTGATAATCATCACATTTATTACAGTGAATAAATGAGTGAAACACTGTAAAGATTATAAACTAAAGATTATATTTATATTGATTAAAAAATCAACAGAATTATATTTTAAAGTCACTTCTTTAATTTATATCAGAATTTGACCACATCTAAAGTAATCTGTAATTGAAATATATCCACAAGAATAATCTGGTTGTGTCCGCTAAAAATGGATGACAATAATGGATGATCAGATTAATACTACTGAATTAATCTGATTATGTAAACAAAAATAATCTGATCTGCACCTACTGAAACAGTCAGATTTTAACTGTGTAAGTAATCAGTTTTCACCCAGCATAGTAATCTGAATCAATCCAAAACAATAATCCGATTTTGTACCACTGAAAATCTGAATACGTTAACAAAATAATCTGTAATCTGATTTAACTACCTCAGTAATCTGTTGTTATCCAGCAAGATAATCTGAATACTTTCCCCAGAATAATCTAATTGTGACTGCTCAAATAATCTGATTACACCCAGTGAAGTGGTTGTGTGAACCGTTGGGTTTCTCTTCTCTCTGTAATATTGTAAAGGTTTTGGCCTTATTATGTACAGTGCCTTGAGATAATGTAGGTTGTGATTTGGCGCTATACAAATAAAATTGAATTGAATTGAATTGAATATATTCACTACAATAATCCGATTTTGTACCACTGAAAATCTGAATACGTTAACAAAATAATCTGTAATCTGATTTAACTACCTCAGTAATCTGTTGTTATCCAGCAAGATAATCTGAATACTTTCCCCAGAATAATCTAATTGTGACTGCTCAAATAATCTGATTACACCCAGTGAAGTGGTGTCATAGTTTGTAACACGCATAAATCTCCTTCATTTAAAGAAAGAAAGCAGGTTTTGTCTGAAATGAAAGGTAATAATAACTGTGTATTTTATCACCATGTAATCCAGATTATAAACAGCAGATTATATTTTATTTTAGAGTGTATGTGTGTGTGTATCTAATGATGTAAAAATAGGTCATGCTTCTTCTTGTCATATATTAGCTCTAGTTTTATTTTTCTCTCTCTCTGTGTTTCAGATTACAGCAGATTAATCTGTCTCAGAACCTGTTCACCGCTTTACCTGCAGGACTTCTTCATCTCGCTCACTTACAGAGAATATCTGCTGCCAAGAACCACCTCACTGTTCTGTTTGACGTCCCAGACGGTCAGTTCTGACCAACCCACTCCTGACTTTGTCCTCATTTTATTACACTTTTTATCAACAGCTGTCAATATATTTACACATACAGTACACGTACGTACGTACAGTACATGTGTACATGTACGTGTACACATGTACTGTACACATGTACACATGTACACGTACAGTACACGTGTACATGTGTACATGTACGTGTACACATGTACTGTATATACTCACACTGTTCTTTCATTCCAGCTACAAACTGGATTGGTCTTCGTAAACTGGAGGAACTGGACGTGTCTGACAATCGTCTGGACAGTCTCCCTGTGACGGTCATGCATTGTCTTAAGTCCCTGACTGTCCTCAACGTGAGCGGGAACAGACTCAGAAGCTTCCCTGACCCCTGGGCCTGTCCACTGGTAAGAGACTAATGTCCACTGGTAAGAGACCAGTGTCCACTGGTAAGAGACCAGTGTCCACTGGTGAGAGAGACCAGTGTCCACTGGTAAGAGACCAGTGTCCACTGGTAAGAGACCAGTGTCCACTGGTAAGAGAGACCAGTGTCCACTGGTAAGAGAGACCAGTGTCCACTGGTAAGAGACCAGTGTCCACTGGTGAGAGACTAATGTCCACTGGTAAGAGACCAGTGTCCACTGGTAAGAGAGACCAGTGTCCACTGGTAAGAGACCAGTGTCCACTGGTGAGAGAGACCAGCGTCCACTGGTAAGAGACCAGTGTCCACTGGTAAGAGAGACCAGTGTCCACTGGTGAGAGACTAATGTCCACTGGTAAGAGACCA
>JAFBJR010000557.1:56580-62809 GCA_016785285.1 Brachirus orientalis
GTTTTGAAAAATGCCACAGCAGTGGGCTGAGAAGAGGAGGGAGTGGAGAGGGAGCAGAGCAGGGGGTGGTCTCTCTGGTGTTTATGAAAGGGGGAGGAGTCCAAGACAACAAGCCTCACTGTGATTGGACAGGAGTGAAAATTGGACCAGGAAAGCCAATGGCAAAATTAGAATGCAGTAGCTGGTGCTTGACCAGAAGGGGGCAGTAGATACACTGATTTTTATCACATAACTTGATGCACATATACACAGGTTTTTAGATTAGATTAGTTTAGATTATATTAGTGACTGAACGTCCAGTCTGGTCAGCAGGGGGCAGCCAAGTAAAAAAAAGTGTTAAAATAGAAAAATATAAATTTATTTAAATGGAACACAGGTTTGAGAGCTCTGCTATAAACAATGGAACATTCAGGAATGGGCAGTATTTCAAATACAAAATATTATTTTGTCATTTTTATTTTGTTGAGATTTGAGATGATGAACATTTCTTCATATTTTGAATCAAATATGTTAATGCTGTGTATTTTGCATTTTTAAAATACTGTAAAATACTTTCATTGGAGCTATAATAGTTATAATAATTAATCTTTTCAAGACTTTGAATTACTGTCTGTTCTCCTGTAGTTAATGCTCTGGTGTCACTTAAGTTCCTGCTTCAGTGTTTGTTAAACATTTAAAATTCGATCTTTTTGATCATGTCATCATTATGATGATTAGGAAATGATTTTCCATTTAAATATGACAATGTGATTTTTGCTCTTGTCCTTTGTGTTCACAGATCATCCGTTTGGATTGTTTGTCATCTGTTACAGTTACTGCCAGTGTTTTTAGTATTTTGAAAATACAAAAATACAGTATTTTATTTTGATAAATGTTGTGGCTATTTTATTTTGAAGGTGAGATTATGTGTATGAACATGAATATACAGTATAAGTTAGTTAAAAAGTGTTTATAAAATACCAAAAAATGCTTAAACCATGTTGAAACCTTATTAGTTATAAAATAGATCAGGAAAAAGTGGTTTAGACGTTTAGTTACACTTAAAACCGCCACTTTTGTCTAAGCCCCGCCCCTTTAGAGCCATTACGTTTGCTGAAACCTGATTTATGTTTGTGTTTTCCTCCGTCTCTTGTCGTCTCGGTGTCGTTCACGTCCATCACAGCCATCAGTTTCCTGATCGAGACAGGAACGCTGCTGCACTTCCCCGACACCAGCCACGGACTCTGCACCCTCTACTTCCTGTGTCCCGTGTGGCTGTGCGAGTGTCTGGAGAGGATCGTCCACCTCAAGTCCTCTCGCTCTGTGGCCAGGAACGGAGTGATACGGACGGAGGACCTGAGGGTGAGACACGGAGACGATAGCACACACGAGTGTCGCAGAAAAACAAGGTGTTGATTCATAATTCTTCTCTTTATCTTCCCCCTGCCCCTGTGATGATGATGATGGTGCAGATGCTGATGGTAGGAACAGGCTTCACTCAACAGACTGAAGAACAGTATTTCCAATTTTTAGCCAAGTTTGAGATAGCGCTCCCTGTGGCCAACAACAGGTAAAACACTGTCCTTTAAACATCTTGAAAATGTGACATTAAAACAACCTAAAAACAACAACATTAATGTTTTATATTTAGTACATTAACCAAAGTGTCTCCAACTACAGCTGGTCAATGTAAAGATATTATATCCACTGTATATGGAGACATGAGACCAGATCTATCATCATATATGATAAAATATCTGTGATGACTTTCCTGCTTTTATATGTATAGACAAAATTATATGTAAAAAAAAGTCACTTAATTATTTGTGTTATAGCAGAATTTGACCACATTTATAGTCAAAAACACACAAATCTCCTTCATTTAAAGAAATAAAGACGGTTTTATCTCAAATTTTAAGATGCTGTAATCCAGATGATATACTGTAGATTATGTTTTATTTACAGTGTATTGTCACTCTCAGACGTTTCATGAGTCCAGAGAAAGAGCCTGTGAGCAGCTTTGTATCCACATTTTATCACTTCTGAATTCTTCTCTGCGTAGCTACCTGCTGCCTCACCTCCTTCCCTCCAAACCGGCCATGGACATCCACGGTTTCCGTCAGCAGGTCACAAACACCCTTCAGCGCCTTTTCAAGATGAGTTTTGTTCCTGCCGGGTTCTGGGAGCGCTTCATTGCCCGGATGCTGATCAGCCTCACAGAGATGGACCTGCAGGTACTGAACCAGCTCCGACCTGTGCTCTTTGTGCTTTGTTTTACTTCACTGACCTGACTCTGTCACCGTCCTCAGTCCTTTGAGCCCAGAAGAACCAGCAGGGCTCAGCGCAGCAGGAGCTCTGTCATCTACAGCTTTGCTGGAGCCCAGCAGAGGAACCGCTGCAGCACCTTCAGAGTCCGACGCAGCCAGACCATCTACTGGAAGGAGGGGCTGCTGGTCACCTTCGATGGAGGTTACCTCAGGTCAGCTCACAGCGCCGGGTCCAGTGTGTAACATGTAGCAGGGTTTATTGGCAGAAGTTAAGTATGTTTGTATGAGTGTATAATCACAGGTAAGAAGAATGCTGTTCGGGTCACAATGAACGTCGAAGAACATGAATGTTGCAGACGTGGTTCTGTCTGTCGTCTCTGCAGCGTCGAGTCGTCGGACGTGAACTGGAAGAAAAAGAAGAGCGGAGGAATAAAAATCATCTGTCACTCAGAGATGAGAGATTTCTCTGCCATGGCCTTCATCACTGACCACGTCAACTCTCTGATCGAGCAGTGGTTTCCAGGTCTGTCTGTCTGTCTGCCTTTCTGTGTGTGTCTGTGTGTGTGTCTGTCTGTCTCTGTGTCTGTCTGTCTGCCTGTCTGTCTGTCTCTGTGTCTGTCTGTCTGTCTGTGTCTGTGTTTGACTGTCTGTGTGTCTGTCTGTGTGTGTGTCTGTCTGTCTGTCTGTCTGTGTTTGACTGTCTGTGTTTGACTGTCTGTGTCTGTCTGCCTGTCTGTGTCTGTCTGTCTGTCTCTGTGTCTGTCTGTCTCTGTGTCTGTCTGTCTGCCTGTCTGTGTCTGTGTTTGACTGTGTGTGTCTGTCTGTCTGCCTGTCTGTCTGTCTGTCTGTCTCTGTGTCTGTCTGTCTGCCTGTCTGTGTCTGTGTTTGACTGTCTGTGTGTCTGTCTGTGTGTGTCTGTCTGTCTGTCTGTCTGTGTTTGACTGTCTGTGTCTGTGTGTGTCTGTCTGTCTGCCTGTCTGTCTGTGTTTGACTGTCTGTGTGTCTGTCTGTGTGTGTGTGTCTGTCTGTCTCTGTGTCTGTCTGTCTGCCTGTCTGTCTGTCTCTGTGTCTGTCTGTCTGTGTCTGTGTTTGACTGTCTGTGTGTCTGTCTGTGTGTGTCTGTCTGTGTTTGACTGTCTGTCTGTCTGTCTGCCTGTCTGTCTGTCTGCCTGTCTGTCTCTGTGTCTGTCTGCCTGTCTGCCTGTCTGTCTGTCTGTCTGTCTGTCTGTCTGTCTGCCTGTCTGTCTCTGTTTCTGTCTGCCTGTCTGTCTGTCTGTCTCTGTGTCTGTCTGTCTGCCTGTCTGTCTGCCTGTCTGTCTCTGTGTCTGTCTGTGTTTGACTGTCTGTGTCTGTCTGTCTGTCTGTCTGTCTGTCTGTCTGTCTGTCTGCCTGCCTGTCTGTCTCTGTTTCTGTCTGCCTGTCTGTGTGTCTGTCTGTCTGTCTGTCTGTCTGTCTGTCTGTCTGTCTGTCTCTGTTTCTGTCTGCCTGTCTGTGTGTCTGTCTGTGTGTTCCTGGAAATGCCTGGAAAAGTTTTAAATCTGGTTTGGAATGAAAAGGTTTAAGTTGAGGAAGGCCTGAGCTGATATCACATATATGACACACTTAAGAAGCTGAAAAATCTCAGAAATTGTTTTAATTATTAATAAACACATAAACTCAGTAGTTGATTATTAAAATAGTTGTGTGTGTGTGTGCATGTGTGTGCGTGTGTGCATGTGTGTGCGTGTGTGCGTGTGTGTGCGTGTGTGTGCGTGTGTGCATGTGTGTGGTCACCTGCAGCTCTGACGGCCAGTGAGAGTGATGGGAGTCTCCTCATAGAGCAGTACGCCCCCTGTCCTCTCTGTGCGTCACTGCGTCATCAGAAACAGGCCCAGAACCAAACCAGTGGGCCCGGCGGCCATGTTGGAGATGGAGATGGAGGAGGAGGAGGAGGAGTTCATTTCTTCAACATGGAGGACTGTGTCCTGGCTGCAGTGGACAAGGAGGACATCATCTGTCCTCAGCATCCCGAGCAGCCGGTGCCGCTGCAGGAACTGGTCCCAGAACTTTTCATGACCGACTTCCCTTCACGGTAACGTGACTCTGTTTAATTCACCCTCATTTTATTTGATGCACCACGTCTGTTCAAACACAAACACAGTTTTCTGAAAAACAATAACCTACACATGTTCACAGCACACTGGAGAGGTGGAAGAATCTGAATTTAAAGAAACTAAAGATGAATCAGGTCATAAAAAACATGACAGTGTCTCTACTGAAATGTTTTACCATGTGATCTTAAACTTCATGAACATGAACTCCTGTAAACTAAACTCTCAATGACCTCAAACAAATACAAACATTCTTAACATAAAAGAAAAGTTGATGTTTCAGGTTTCACACGTGTCGATGACAGAAAAACACAGACCTGTTCAGTCTCAGTCAAAACAAAATGGCTGCCAGCAGAGACGCAAGGAAAAACTGATGCTAGATGTTTATGATATCTTCAGAATGTTCACGTCTTTATCTCACTGTTAGACTTTTCCAACAGGAAAGTGAAGTTTGTAAACCACTCACTCTCCCACACCAAAGTCCATAGAGAAAATCAGTGATTTTAGCTCACAGGGACACAGGAGCTGCTGGTCTACTGCTGCCTCGTGTGGTCACTTTGTGTCACTGAGGTAAATCTGAACAAAGGATTTTAAACACCGAAGTGACAAAATAAGACATTTGAACTTAGTGATGGAGGCAGCAGTGGATCAACAACTCCTGTGTCCCTGTGAGCTAAAATCACTGGTTTTCTCTATGGACCTTTGTACTGAAGACAAAGATTAGTTTATCTACTTTGTAAAAGACTTGTGTAATAAATTCTGGGTCCACGTCAGTTTAATACGTCTATGATGTCTGAAGAATATGTTCACGTCTTTGTCTCACTGGACTTTAGTGTTTGAAATCATTCATTTAATTGAGGGTCACAAACTGACCATATAAGGTCACTGTCACTAAGGACTACTGGTCCTGACAAGGTCAGTGTTTAGGACAGAACACACCCAGAGACAGAGACAGTCAGCAGCTCTGCACGACTGTAGTTTCAGCTGATTTGTTACCAGTAACAGCATGTGTTGATGTATTGTGAGGGTGAGCAGACGCACACACACACACACACACACACACACAGACACACACAGACACACACACAGACACACACGCACACAGACACACACACACACACAGACACACAGACACAGACAGACACACACGCACACACACAGACACACACGCACACAGACACACACAGACACACACAGACACACACACACACAGACACACACACACACAGACACACACGCACACAGACACACACAGACACACACAGACACACACACGCACACAGACACACACACAGACACACAGACACAGACACACACACACACGCACACAGACACACACGCACACAGACACACACACACACAGACACACACACACAGACACACACACTGCTGTACAGTCAGTTGTGTAAACATGTCTTTCTGTCTCTGTCTCTGTCTCTCTGTGTCTGTCTCTCTGTCTCTGTCTCTCTGTGTCTGTGTCTTTGTCTCTCTGTGTCTGTGTCTGTCTCTCTGTGTCTGTGTCTGTCTCTCTGTGTCTGTCTCTCTCTGTGTCTGTCTCTCTCTGTGTCTGTGTCTGTCTCTCTGTCTGTGTCTCTGTGTCTCTGTCTTTGTCTCTCTGTGTCTGTGTCTGTCTCTCTGTGTCTGTCTCTCTCTGTGTCTGTCTCTCTCTGTGTCTGTGTCTGTCTCTCTGTGTCTGTCTCTGTGTCTCTGTCTTTGTCTCTCTGTGTCTGTCTCTCTCTGTGTCTGTCTCTCTCTGTGTCTGTGTCTCTGTCTTTGTCTCTCTGTGTCTGTCTCTCTGTCTCTGTCTCTCTGTGTCTGTGTCTTTGTCTCTCTGTGTCTGTGTCTGTCTCTCTGTGTCTGTCTCTCTCTGTGTCTGTCTCTCTCTGTGTCTGT
>JAFBJR010000564.1:8941-127567 GCA_016785285.1 Brachirus orientalis
GTTATCTGTGAGGCAGAAAAGTCTGGAGTGAAAGAACTCCACAGATTCTGTTGCCAAGGCGATAAACAAATCTGGCAGGACGTAACATGAGCTCAGCGTCCACATCATGGCGATCACCGCGTACGTTTTCTTCACCGTACAGATCTGAGTGTGTCGGAGCGGGAAACACACGGCGACGTAACACTCTACGGCCATGACGGCGAGCGTTAGAGGGTTGTTGATTGTCGCGAAGACGGCAATAATCAGAATAAAGATGCAGAGGGAGACGTTGAGAGTGAACACGATGTAACTCAGGACTTGGAGGAGGGTGAACGTGGTCAGGAGGATGATGTCGTTGATCACCAGATGGATGTAGAGGATGTAGCGAGGGTTCATGCTGAAAACCTGCAGGGAAGGACAGAAAATTATGAAGAAACCCCTCAGTAAAGATGATCCAAGACAAGACATTGATTCTGTATGGAAATTTTAAAATGTAGGTTTGAAACATTATATGGGAATTAAAGTGCATGTATTACGTTTGCATATGGGCACATTTCCACGTGACTGAAGTGACCTTTGAGAAAAGAACCCTAGAAACACTTCATCACCTCGTGAACTCCAGGTGGAGACTGTAGCTATCATAATTATTTTAATTTTATATTTTTTAAAGCTTAAAAACCTGATTGTTATAGGTTCAATTTTTCTGAAGGTCCTGCAAAAAAAAAGATTAGAAGTGATGAGGAAACGTGGTGGAGAGAACATCATGATCAAATGAGAATCGTTGCACTGACAGTGTTGACCACTGGAAATAATTTTCAAAATGAATTAGAGAGGGATGAGATTCAGACCTGGTGTTTGGTGAACGTGTGCACCAGGGTGCTGTTGACATAGTTGATGATGATGCAGAGAACCACAGTGATCACATTCTTGACGATGGCGGTTTCTAAAGTGTCACGGACGACAGGCCTTGTGAAGTTTCCTCCGGCGTCTGAAAGGTTCATGAGTCTGTTGAGCAGCTCTTCACACCTGTTTGACCAGAGATCACTGAAGGTTACGTTAAACTACGAGACAACAGAGCTGTGGTTATTTGCAGAACAAGGAAGGTGATGACATCGGGCATTAAAGTGAACATACAAGATTTCAACATTTATGGTCATAGTTGGCAACAAAATAACATCAAATATACCAGTGCAATTTATATAAATGTGCAGGATTATTTCAGAATATAGTTTTTTAATATCAGTCCACTTTTAAAACACGACCACTTATGTTTTGACAAAATGTTAAGATTTAAATCAATTTTGATTAAATAAAACTGTAGTACTGTCAAATAATAACAGCATTTAACATATAGTTAATAACATATGAACATGACTGATTGTTGAATTTAATTTTGCTGCGTTAGTTTCATGACCGCACTGTAAATTTTTGGTGCTTCTGAAAGTTCATTTTTACTTTGATATTAAAGAAATCAAACAATAAATAAAGATTAGAGAAGAGAAGCTGAAGACGAGACATTTACTGGTGAAAATGACTCACGTGGGCCATTAATGCGTTATTTACTCATGCAATTTCAATAGATGACAGCAGCAGAGTTGTTTTTCATTCTGTTCTGTTCATCTATGAGCACATTAGTGGATTATTAAAGCTGGACTGATCATGTTTGCTTTAACGAAAGGATAAAATGTAGGTTGTGGTGAAATGAAAGACTGAAAATCGAAACCTGTAACTGTTCAGCAGTGCAGTCAAAGTTAGCCATTCAGGATGCAAAGGTCTTTCAACACATGGAAGGAATATACAGTAAGAGGTGAAATCCCAAAGATAATGAATGTATGGGTCAAAATGCGATCACAAAATATACTAATGCAACATGAATGAAAAACATCTGCAATCTGAGATTAAATAAAACACACAAAGGCTAAACCTGTTCAACATTCAATTTACCAAGTTTTCCTTACACACTAATTAAATCTGTATGTGCCAAGAAAATAAAATATACATCTGTATTTAAAATAAAAAAACACAGTTTTTACTCACACTGTTGTTTTTGGATTAGTTTGAGTTAAAACACAAAGTAATAATTAGAATTAAGAGATTTTCTCCAAGTTTAAAGCAAAACAGAAGTAGTGCTTACCTTGTTGATTGTCATACAAACACTGAGTTTGATGTGAATGTTTCTACATATATAGTAGCTGCTGTGTGTGTGTGTGTGTGTGTGTGTGTGTGTGTGTGTGTGTGTGTGTGTGTGTGTGGACAGTGAGCCTATTAACAGAGACAATAATTGTAAAGAGATTATACACATACACAATCATACAGTACATTTCGGCTATAATCTCTCCTCACTGATGAAAAGTAAACCTTTAATTTACCATAGCAGCAAAGTTTTGTTTAATATTTTCGTGAACATGATAGATTTTATTATTAAAGAATTTTTAGGTATAACCCAGATAAAAACAAATGTGTGTGGCCCAGATCTGTCCCATACCTGACACTTTGGCCTGGCTCACATACCGTGTAGAACGATGGCACTTGTGTGGTCAGAAAAGGTGGTTTAAAATATTCCCACGCCACATTTGTTGCATTATATGTGGTCCACTTCAACTTGCATTCACGTTTAATGTGCGACATTAACTTACATGGATGTAAGGCTAACCATTATACATCCATGTTAACCAGTGTGTACCGGGTGCACATGAAGTTGGCCCACATATAATTTAACGTTACCAGGCCAAATTTGTCGCATATACAGTCAGTCATATATTGGTCACTTGAGGCTTATATCTAATTAGTATGTAATGGGTATTTTAATATACATACTGTGTATATATACACTATGTATGTTTGTCAAAGATTAGCTTTAATCTGTCTCCTGAAGTTAAAAGTCCCACACCAAGTGAACCCGGGTTACATCACTGATGATGTGTTTCAGTTACATCAAGTGCTTTGTGAAATTAATATATGTAATATATATATTGGTGCTGTAGTGAAGTCCAGCTTCTTTCACTTAAGAAAGTTATCGAAAGTTAAACATATTCTCTCAAAACAGCACTTTGAGTCAGTAATCCATGCCTTCATTACATCTCGCCTGGATTACTGCAACGCACTTTACTTTGGAGTCAGCCAGTCGTCCCTGTCACGTCTTCAGCTCGTTCAAAATGCTGCTGCGAGTCTTTTAACTGGAACGCGAAAGAGCGAACACATAACTCCCATTTTAGCCTCACTTCACTGGCTGCCTGTGCACTTTAGAGTTCATTTTAAAATCCTTCTATTTGCTTTTAAATCCTTAAATGGTCTTGCCCCGCCATACCTCGCAGAGCTGCTTCATCCTTATACTCCTGCCCGGTCTTTGAGGTCAGCTGATCAGCTGCTCCTACAGATTCCTAAATCTAAACAGAAGCTCAGAGGGGACAGAGCTTTTTCTGTTGCTGCGCCTAGATTGTGGAACAATCTTCCTTTGCATATTAGACAGGCCCCTTCTCTGTCTGTTTTTAAAAAGCATCTTAAGACCCATTTTTACTCTTTGGCTTTCAACCCAGTATGAGGCAATGATTTTACCAGTTTTTATTGTTTGTGTGTGTGTGTGTGAGTATATATATGTACAACTCACTGACAGGTTGATCATATAGTAGAAGACTGACTTTTAGTCACATCTTTTCCATCTAAACGCCAACGATCACAAAAGTGACATAAAAACGCCAAAGCTGCTGGTGGCCCAAGACTTATGCAAGTCCCATAACAGGAAAAATTGCAAAAATCATATTAATAATAAGCAAAATGAATTGCTTTCTTTATTTGATCTGTTGTTTCTCTTGTATGGTGATGTGCAGATGATGAAGGAGACTCCGCCGACACTGTATTTCTTGCATATAACAATGTTTATTACAAGGAAACACAGCATCTAGACAGACATCCCGGTGCTGTCTGTGAGAGGATCGGCAGCCAGTGTGATACCCCTAACTCCAGCTTCTACCCATATCTGTTATATACGCTCAGCCCTTGCTTACTCAGGATACTGGGGCCCCCTGTGTAAACACCCAGGTTAATAGTGAGCCTAAAGGCATAGCTAATCTTTAACCTTCAGGGTCAACCAGATATCACTCATGTCCCTGAACTCAAAACAACAGCTCATTATCATCTGGTTGCATCTGGTCATGGAATGTCAGATACCTCAGATCAAAGACCAAAATAAAGTGTTACTTCAAGAAGAAGTTACATTTGTAAAGTACACATTAAAAAAAACTGCAGTCAGAGTTGTCATACCTCAGCATGTGTTCATTTTATTGTCTTTTTCTCTGCTTTCAAAATGGAAGAACAGGACTAAGAACAGGAAGTCATGAAGGTTTCTTCTGTGGATGAGTGTCAGAACTCGTTCTACAGAGCAGATGATGTTTCATGTACTTTCTGAAAGTCTTGTCTCGCAGCCCGTAAACCACGGGACTGATGACTCGTGGAAGAACGTGAATGAATATGGAGACGGCAAAGCGAATGGTCAGAGCCTCTTTTGGGAACAAGGCTATCAGGCCGTTTATGGTCAAATGATAAATGTAGGTGAGCATACACAGCAGCAGCTGGAAGCCGTGGAGGAGGACGGTGTTCCTCGCTTTCTTGGCGTCTGTAGCAGCTGCTTTTGCGGCGACAAGAATCCTGAAGTATGTATAGAAGAGAGTGAGCCAAACACTAACTAAAAACACGAGGTTGAATATTAGTCTCCTCTCTTTGCGAGAAGGATGTCTGAAAACGTTATCCATCAGGCAGAAAAGTCTGGAATGAAAGAACTCCTCAGATTCTGTTGCCAAGGCGATAAACAAATCTGGCAAGGTGTACAATGAGCTCAGCATCCATATCACTCCGATCACCGCGTACGTTTTCTTCATCGTACAGATCTGAGTGTGTCGGAGCGGGAAACACACGGCGACGTAACACTCTACGGCCATGACGGCGAGCGTTAGAGGGTTGTTGATACCTGCCCAAAGAGCAATGTTCAGTACAAAAATACAGAAAGAGACATTGAGAGTGAACATGATGTAACTCAGGACTTGGAGGAGGGTGAACAAGGTCAGGAGGATGATGTCGTTGATCACCAGATGGATGTAGAGGATGTAGCGAGGGTTCATGTTGAAAACCTGCAGTGAAGGACAAAATAGGACAGAAAATTATGAAGAAACCCCTCAATAAAGATGATCCAAGACAAGACATTGATTCTGCATTCAACTTCTACCCAAATAGAAATAAATTTAAGGTGAGGGACCGGACAAAGAGCGGTTCACCAAGACCTCCTATGATGATCAACACAAATGGACAACACTCTCCCTTTCCCGGGTGCGAGTCACCGGGGCCCCCCTCTGGAGCCAGGCCTGGGGGTGGGACACAATGACAAGCGCCTGGTGGCCGGGCTTATACCATGGGGCCTGGCCAGGTACAGCCCAAAGAGGCAACGTGGGTCCCACTTCTCATGGGCTTACCACCCATGGGAGGGGCCAAGGAGGTGCTGTGTGAAGTTGGTGGTGGCCGAAGGCAGAGACCTTGGGGGTCTGACCCTCGGCTACAGAAGCTGGTTCTAGGGACGTGGAACGTCACCTCTCTGGTGGAACAGGCTGGTGCATGAGGTTGAGAGGGTCCGACTAGTTATAGTCGGGCTCACCTCGACGCACAGCTTGGGTTCTGGAACCAGTCTCCTCGAGAGGGTTTGGACTCTCTTCCACTGGAGTTGCCCCTGGTGAGAGGCGCCGAGCTGGTGTGGGCATTCTCATTGCCCCCCAGCTTGGGGCCTGTACTGGTGGGTTCACCCCGGTGGACGAGAGGGTAGCGTCCACCATGTTCAGACATAAGGGTATCCACAGGTCGCAGGTCGACGATCGACTTTGTAGTCGTATCGTCAGACCTGCGACCACGTGTCTTGAACAATCAGGTGAAGAGAGGGGCGGAGCTGTCAACTGATCACCACCTGGTGGTGAGTTGGCTCCAATGGTGTGGGGGGGGGGGGATGGCGTCTGGTGGAGTCTCCTGTCTGAAAGAGTTTCAACTCCCTCCTCCGGCAGAGCTTCAAGCACATTCCGAGGGAGTTGGGAGACATTGAGCCTGAATGGGCCATTTCGTGCCTCCATTGCTGTGGCGATAACCCCCAAACCTGTTGGTGGACTCCGGCAGTTAGGGATGCCGTCATGATGAAGAAGGAGTCTTATCGGGCCTTTTTGGTCTGTGGGCCAAAAAGGCTGAGGCAAAAACCCTGACGTGGGAGGAGTTTGGTGAGACCAATGTAAGAACGCTTTCCGGACGGCATAGAGAAGTATCTGGTCAACCATCCGGCATCTCAGGAAGGGGAAGCAGTGCACTGTTAACACTGTGTACAGTGGAGATGGGGTGCTGCTGATCTACGTTCCTACCCTCACCTATGGTCACGAGTTGTGGGTAGTGACCGAAAGAATAAGATCGCGGATACAAGCGGCCAAAATTAGTCTCCTCCGCAGGGTGTCTGGGCTCTCCCTTAGAGACAGGGTGAGAAGCTCGGTCATCCGGGAGGGCCTCAGAGTAGAGCTGCTGCTCCTCTGCATTGAGAGGAGCCAGATGAGGTGGCTCGGGCATCTGGTTAGGGAGCCTCCTGGACGCCTCCCTGGTGAGGTGTTCCGGGCATATCCCACTGGGAGGAGGCCCCAGGGACGACCCAGGACTTGCTGGAGAGACTATGCCTCTTAACCTAAATATAGGTTTCAAGCTTATATGGGGGTGTAGTGGTTAGCACTCTTGCCTTTGCAGCAAGAGGTCCCGGGTTCGAAACCTGGTTGGAACAAGGAGTTTGCATGTTCCCGTGGTGCGTGGGTTCACACCGGGTACTCCGGCTTCCTCCCACAGTCCAAAAACATGCAGATTTGGGGACTTGGTTAATTGGACACTCTAAATTGCCCGTAGGTATGAATGTGAGAGTGAATGGTCGTCTGTCTCTATGTGGCCCTGTGATGGACTGGCGACCTGTCCGGGGTGTACCCTGCCTCTCGCCCTATGTTAGCTGGAGATAGGCACCAGCACCCCCCACGACCCCTAGTGGATAAAGTGGTAGAAAATGAATGATTGAATGAAGCATTATATGGGAATTAAAGTACATGTATTACGTTTGCATATGGGCACATTTCCACATGACTGAAACCCTAGAAACCCCTCGTCACCTCATGAACTCCAGGTGGAGACTGTAGCTATCATACTTTTCATTTTAATTTTATATTGTTTAAAGCCTAAAAGCCTGATTATTATAGTTGAGATTTTTCTGAAGATCCTGCAGAAAAAGATAAGAAGTGTAAGGAAACGTGAAAAGAACGTGATCAAATGAGAATCATTGCACTGACAGTGTTGACCACTGGAAATAATTTTCAACAAATAATTAGAGAGGGATGAGATTCAGACCTGGTGTTTGGTGAACGTGTGCACCAGGGTGCTGTTGACATAGTTGATGATGATGCAGAGAACCACGGTGATCACATTCTTGATGATGGCGTTTTCTAAAGTGTCACGGACGACAGGCCTTGTGAAGTTTCCTCCGGCGTCTGAAAGGTTCATGAGTCTGTTGAGCAGCTCTTCACACCTGTTTGACCAGAGATCACTGAAGGTTACGTTAAACTACGAGACAACGGAGCTGTGGTAGCTGGCGACACACAATGCTCCAAAACACCACCATTTTGGCAGGAAGGTGTTCAAACACTCGTATATACAACTTCATCAAAGCAGTCAGGAAAAAATAAAATAAGGTTCTCAACGTAGCAGAGGTGGGTCACTGCAATAAAACATGCACAAAGTGAACATAGAAGATAACAGATTCTGCCTGTATGGCTTGTGTAATCTAGTTCTAACTAGCCTTTAATATCCTGCTAATTTTATTCCAATATACAATCTTTCGCTGAAGTAGGATGAGAGAAAGATGAAGATGTGGGGACACTGCAGGCCTGGAGATATTCAGATATTCAGTCTGTCAGGTTTTGCGATAAACAGTATTGCTCCATCTCTGGGCTCAAAGTTGGCAGTAACCTCACGAAAGCAGAACCTTTTCCTGCCAACATTGTCGTGTTAAACCAGTGTTTCTCAAACCCTGGTTCTTGGGACCCACTGCCCTGCATGTTTTTAGATGTTGCCCTGATCCAACAGACCTGATTCACATTGTCAGCTCATCATCAAGTTCTGCAGAAGCCTGAAAAGGACCCATTTATTTGACTCAGAACTTCTAATACACACACACAGGGCAGTGGCTCCAAGAACCAAGACTGAGAAACACTGGTGAAAACGTCCAGAGCTCCATCTGAGAGATGCAACATTCAACTAAACATATAAGATTTCAGCTCTTGCAATCATGTTTATAAATCTTGTGGTCGAAAAAGACTTACAAAAAATGGCAAACAAATAAATAAATTAACAAACATTGGATAAACTTTTACAGTTTCAATTAATGACCGCATCTGTTGAAAAATAGAAAATTGTTTTTCATTGTACTTGTTGTAATCTCCAAGCAAAACATCGGCCTTTTTAAAACACAACCACTTTCAGCTCCACTGTGTCTAAACCATACACTAAAACTCTCGTACACTGTCCCAAATGAATAACGGCAGTCGAGTAAATAAAATGACACCATTAACTACTGAATTTCATTTTGCTACATCAGAGATTATAGTCACCTTTTACCATGTACTACATTTCAAGGTTCCAAAGGTCTCTTTGCACACCTTAAATTCTGAATAATACGATGGAGGATAATGGAAGAAATGTACCAAAAAACAAACATTAGCAGTTAAATAATGCAGGATTTTTTGCTCTAACTCAAGGATTATCCACTTAATTAAAAGAGCACACATACACAAGTAACATAAATACTCTGTAAAAAGGAAAATACATAAACTAAAACTAGACAAACCCAGAAGTTCTCATGCTGTGTCAAAGTCCAAGGAAAAGAGTTGCAAATAAGATACCAGCAATGAGTAATCAGCAACACAATCAAAATCTGAAAAGCAATCTAAGAAAGAAATCTAGAAGAGACTCTGGAGATAATAGATTTATGGGTCTAAATTTAATTTAACTTTTGTAGGTTAATATTTTATGTACTAAACATGTCAAGATTCAACAGAACTATCTAAATGTCACTGAATCATTTGCTTCTGAACTGTGATCTAAATAAAGGAGAATCTACATATAAATCATATGGAATTACAACTGTACAACAAAATCTGATTTGAACCAAGAATGCATCACTTATTCCTGTGCTTTAAAACTTGAAACAAAAAAAAACACTATCAAAAAGCATCAGTGATAAAACAAACAGCAAACAAAAGCAACAGCATGAAACAAAAGACGCCTCAGTGGAGGAAAATGTGAGAATGTGAATCTAACGCGGATCAAACCATATCAATTAGGAATGTTATATTTGTAAATGTAAGCTTTATTTGACCATGAGTTTCCACTGATTAAGAATCTTCCCCAAGAGAAGCACAAACAAGAAGAATAGTGTCAGACACATAACAGAAGACAGCATTAAAACTAATGTAAGAAAACTGCATTTATAATTTCAGCTGTGTTAATACACTAACATATTTAAAAAAAATATCATCTCTTTAATTCTTTCTTTATGAAAGATGATTTCATTGGATTCATCCACCTGCATCATGTTTTAATGTGGCGAGTGCAGAATTACATGAAAGCCCTTTGGAATTTTCTGTCTCAACATTTGGAGCAAAAAACAAAGTTTTTGATGCAGTAATATGAATGAGAAGGGAGATAATTTAGAATTGCATTAAAGATATAAATGTTCCACATTATGAAAATATCTGAAATTAATATCAAATAAAAATATCAAATTAAAATGAAAATAAAACTGAAAATAATAATCATAATCAAGACATTTTCTCTTTGATTCCAGAATAATAGAAGTGCTACTTACCTCCCTGATCGTCATGTATCCGCAACTTTCAATGTTGTTACTAAATTTATAGTAGTTACAGTGTGTGTGTGTGTGTGTGTGTGTTGGTGTGTGTATGGATAAATAATAATTCTTATTTTATTATTGCAGACAAAAAATGTATTTTAAGGATATTAGACATTTAGGTAAATCTACTGTAGAAATTTTAGCTAATAAACTTTCCTTTCCTTTTTTTTTTTTTTTTTTTTGCCAAAAAACAAATTTCAATGACTGCAGTGGACTGTCATGCAGATGACATGCACATATAGATAGCACTGTCCCCAGAGGATAACTGTGATAGTCATTGTTCGATTTTTGCAGAATTTGACCCAAAGGTCGGAAATATAGGATAAACAGAAGGGGCCCAAGAATGGACCCCTGAGGGACTCCACATAACATGAACCATTCCAGGACTGGTCCATTAGTGAGTTTCAAATGTGCTACAACTTTTCCCAAAGTGATTCAATACAGTGAAACACTGTTGTGGCCATATTTAAAAAGTCAACAACCAGTTTGGGCTGAAATCCATTGAACCAAGTGGGCCTTATTTTGTATTTATTCAGTGACATTACTTATTATGCTGCTAACAGTTAGGCTAAGTGGTGAATCAGCAGATTTCAGATGCTTTGTTGTTCTTAATGTCCACTCAGGAGAACAGTTAACTTTTATTTAAAAAAAATTATACCTTTTCCTAATAAAGGTAATACCTTTAATACCTTTATTTTCACAGCAAGAAGAACAACATAACGTCAGTTTTCTTTGCTGATCGATTTAAAGTCTATCCAAGCTAATGGTGTTCTCACTGCGCCCCCTGCTGGCCCAGGGAGTAATTGATTCAGATGGCGTGAGGGGCTTTCAGGCTGTACCCTTTGTACTTAAAGGAGTTTTTAAGGTTGCAGTTTGAACTTCCACCCCAAGTTTGAACGGATATGAGAATTTTGGCTAAACAGTGACATGAAACGTAGCTTTAAACACAAGCTGTGCTCTGATCACCGCCGTGTTGGTTACCTGGGTGAACCCACATGATCATTACTGACGATGTGCCAAAGTTATATTAAGAAATAAGCATCACAACGATAAAGATGAGATTTTATTTTTATGTCCCATGAGAGTGAAATTTGCAAAAAATAATAAGCAAAATGGATTCCTTTCATTTATTTGTTCAGACAAAAAAAACAGTTCTTACTTGAAATGGCAGTTATAATTGTACACTAAAAGTAGTGCAGTCTCTGCAAGTATTTATAATATTGTATTATTTCTATTTTCTAAAGACAGATGTTGCACAGCAGGAGCAACTACCACATGACTTCACAAAGACCTTTTAAGGTTTCTTTTGTGTTTCTGAGTGTCAGAACTCATTGTACAGAGCAGATGATGTTTCAGGTACTTTCTGAAAGTCTTGTCTCGCAGCCCGTAAACCACGGGACTGATGAGTCGTGGAAGAACGTGAATGAATATGGAGACGGTGAAGCGAATGGTCAGAGCCTCTTTTGGGAACAAGGCTATCAGGCCGTTTATGGTCAAATGATAAACGTAGGTGAGCATACACAGCAGCAGCTGGAAGCCGTGGAGGAGGACGGTGTTCCTCGCTTTCTTGGCGTCTGTAGCAGCTGCTTTTGCGGCGACGAGGATCCTGAAGTATGTATAGAAGAGAGTGAACCAAACGATCACCAGAAATACTTGGTTGATTATGTCTCTTTTCTCTTTGAGATAAGGATGTTGGAACGTGTTTTCTGGAAGGCAGAAAACTCTGGAGTGAAAGAATTCCATGGATTCTGTGGCCACTGTGACAAATAAATCTGGGAGGACTGAGAGTGAACTCAGCATCCATATCACGCCGATCACCGCGTACGTTTTCTTCACCGTACAGATCTGAGTGTGTCGGAGCGGGAAACACACGGCGACGTAACACTCTACGGCCATGACGGCGAGCGTTAGAGGGTTGTTGATGCTCGCAGACATGGCCGTGAGTAGCAGAAGACAAATAAATCTGGGAGGACTGAGAGTGAACTCAGCGTCCATATCACGCCGATCACCGCGTACGTTTTCTTCACCGTACAGATCTGAGTGTGTCGGAGCGGGAAACACACGGCGACGTAACACTCTACGGCCATGACGGCGAGCGTTAGAGGGTTGTTGATGCTCGCAGACATGGCCGTGAGTAGCAGAACGATACAGAGCGAGACGTTGAGCGTGAACACGATGTAACTCAGGACTTGGATGAGGGTGAACAAGGTCAGGAGGATGATGTCGTTGATCACCAGATGGATGTAGAGGATGTAGCGAGGGTTCATGCTGAAAACCTGCAATTAAATAACAGTTTAATTTAGTCAAGTTTCAAATTAGTCATTGTATCAATATATTAAATTCATCATTTTTGTGAGGAGAATTTCCAGAGAAGATACAGAGCGACTTCTGCAGACATACAGCACAGTTCAGACTGCGGCTGGGTTCAAAATATCAATCTTCCAATTCACGTCAATTTTTATTTGGAAGATCCAATATCGACTTTTAATATATTTCCAGTTTCCAGATGTGCATATCTCAACTACTGAAATCACACAAGACTTGACCACAACTGTCATCTTATAGCCACAAGCTGTTAGCTCTAATTAACCCAAGAGCTAAACTAACATCTGAGTTAGCATATTTCTTCCTTACTTTTCTGTCTGTGGCATCGAACCCCCGAAAACTGCTTCAGATGTTTGGTGTTATTCGCTCAGGAGCACGGCTGAGTTTGTTTGTTTGTGACCTCCATTTTCACCCCAAATTAACGTAACGTCACCGTCGTCTTCTAATGAGCTAAGAGGGTATGTATACAGATCACGCGGCGCTCACAGCAAAAATATGATTCAAATCAACATAGGGATGAGGGTTTGTGACTATTACCAAGATTATCCACTTTTGTATTATCATTTTTGTTGATTATTTCATATAATATATGTCATAAACAAAAAAGTGTGAAATAAGTTTTATATTTTAGCCACCCTCTGCTTTGTTGACAGCGCTGCAAAATCTTGGCCTTCTATCAGTGAGCTTCATGATGTAGTCACCTGAAATGGTTTTCACTTCACAGCTGTGCCTTGTCAGGGTTCATTTGTGGATTTTCTTGCCTTCTTAATGGGGTTGGGGCCATCAGTTGTGTTGTGCTGGAGTCAGGTTGATACACAGCTGACAGCACTATTTGACAACTGTTGGAATTCATATTGTGGCAAGAACCAATCAGCTAAATAAAGAGAAACGACAGTTCATCATTACTTTAAGAACTGAAGATCAGTCAGTCCGGAAAATTGCAAAAACTTTGAATGTGTCCCCAAGTGCAGACGCAAAAACCATCAAGTGCTACGATGAAACTGGCTCACATGAGGACCGCCACAGGAAAGGAAGACCAAGAGTCACCTCTGCTGCTGAGGATAAGTTCATCCGAGTCACCAGCCTCAGAATTCACAAGTTAACAACACCTCAGATTAGAGCCCAGATAAATGCCACACAGAGTTCCAGTAGCAGACACATCTGTACATCAACGGTTCAGAGGAGACTGTGAGAATCAGGCCTTTACGGTCAAATAGCTGCTAAGAAACCACTACTGAGGAAAAGCAACAAGCAGAAGAGATTTGTTTGGGCCAAAAAACACAAGACAAGTGGACATTAGACCAGTGGAAATCTGTGCTTTGGTCTGATGAGTCCAAATTTGAGATCTTTGGTTCCACTGATGCAGTAAAGGTGAACGGATGGTCTCTACATGCATGGTTCCCATGGAGGAGGAGGTGTGATGGTGTGGGGTTGATTTGCTGGTGACACTTTTGGGGATTTATTCAAAATAGAAGGCACACTGAACCAGCATGGCTACCACAGCATCCTGCAGTGACATGCCATCCCATCCGGTTTGTGTTCAGTTGGACCATCATTTATTTTTCAACAGGACAGTGACCCCAAACACACCTCCAGGCTGTGTAAGGGCTATTTGACCAAGAAGGAGAGTGATGGAGTGCTGTGCCAGGTGACCTGGCCTCCACAGTCACCTGACCTAAACCCAGTCGAGATGGTTTAGGATGGGATGGACCTCAGGGTGAAGGCAAAAGGGCCAACAGGTGCTCAGCATCTGTGGGAACTCCTTCAAGACCGTTGGAAAACCATTTCAGGTGACGACCCCATGAAGCTCATGGAGAGAAGGTCAAGAATGAGCAAAGCAGTAATCAAAGCAATTGGCTATTTTGAAGAATCTAAAATATTAAAAACATGTTTTGAGTTATTTCACACTTTTTTGTTTACTACATAATTTTACATGTGCTTATTCATAATTATTTATGAGAATCTACAATGTAAAGAGTCATGAAAATAAAGAAAAACCATTAAATGAGAGGGTAGTACCAAACTTTTGACTGGTAGTGTATATGTCCGTAAACACTAACGATCACTATACGCTTGCGTGTTCAAAATAAACTACTACTAAATGTGTTATGGCGATTATAGAATGTTAACCTTTATGTTAACATTCGTCATTTAAATTATGCACCAGGCTTGAGAGATACAAGTTTGGAACAAATTCTAGCATTTGTTCTGTGAAAATGTCTTTTTTATTATCCAATAAAAACATAAATTGGAACCTGAAAAATATCGAGTTGTAACTAGAATTGAACTAAATCTCATAGATTCAGGAAATTAGCAGCGATACTCAGCCCTAGTCCAGATTTGAGTTCAATTCCGAGAGCAGTTTTGTTGTTTTTGTTTGAAGCTTGATGGGTGTAACATAAAATAAATGCTGACATAATTCTGTATATTTGAGACATAATATTCCATACTAGGTTCAGACCTTTAGATTTATTTTAAGGCCTAACATCTGACAGACAACTGTGTCCACGGACGAGACCCGGACCTGGTGTTTGGTGAACGTGTGCACCAGGATGCTGTTGATGTAGCTGATGAAGATGCAGAGAACCACGGTGATCACGTTCTTGACGACGGCCGTCTGCAAAGTGTCGCGGACGACGGGCGTCGTTACATTTGAGCCAGTGTTTGAAAAGATCATGAGTCTGTGGAGCGGCTTCTTCACAGCAGCACAGCAGAGACACCTAATGGTGACAGTAGGAATGAACAAGCACAGGGTGACAATATAAATACACTAAATATTATTATTTATTTATTTTATTTTTATTATAATTTTTTAGAAAAAGGATACTTTTTTTGTGTTATAGCAGAATTTGACCACATATTTATAGTAACATCCTTCATTTAGCCTTGAAAAGCCAAAGAAATAAACCAGGTTTTATCTAAAATGTATTCTTAGATCGTGTTCTTCAGATTATAAACAGTAGATGTTTTATTTTCTCTCTCCGTCACAAACTTTTCATGATTCCAGAGAAACAACCTGTGTGCAGATTTATATCCACATACAGTATAAACCTAATGGTTACAGTAGGAATAAACAAGCACAGGGTGAGAATTTTAAAATATTATGATGATGGTATGAAAATGCAAATGTTTAAAAAACAACAATTAAGCAAATGTGATTTCAAAAAGGGCATAAAATGAACACAAAGTTTCATTGTGGAATACTGCAAATATATATATATATATATAATACATATATATAATACATTTAAGTTATGTTGGTGTGGTGCAGAGACCTATACTTTTATTTTTTTTAGACTTTTTCTTTTCAAATTTTAGTTTGAAAAGTTTATTCTTAAAATAGTTTAGTTGTATTTTATGTCTTTCACACATTTGTACTGCACAAGTACAAATCAGCTGATTAAATATAATGTACACACACTCCAAGGAAGGAATACATTAGAGGAAATTATTAAGATAGGTACAAGATATATTATTCATTTAATAATATAAAATGACAAATCTAAGGGTCAAAGTATCCCAGACATTCATTTTAACTTATGGACACATAAAAACAGGCCTACTAGGGGGGAAAAAGACGAACATTCTAAAATTAAATTATTTTATTTTAAGAAAAGAGATTTTTATTGGGTACATCAGATTTTGCTTTAATCTGCAGCCACTTTCAGGCTGTGATGTTCCTTAAAATGAAGAAAAACAGGACAAAAACTGGACAAAACTTAGGATTAAATTATTATTGTTTGATGAATTGTATGTCTATACAGTATTTAACAAAAACTGAAGACACACCAGTAGTGAACATGTTTTAGCTATATATATATTTTAATTTACAATTATTCTTTTAGTACAAAACTTGCTTACCAATATTTTTTTAATTAAAAAAATTAGATACATTTTCCAGAAATGAGGCTTATTTTACTTTCTTTAAAATCTATTTTCTTAACTTCTTATTTTACTTGAACACTGTTCACGTTACAGAGATAATGTTTTTCATACAGATTAGTTTTTTTGAAACATGGCAGTAATAAAATAAATGTCCAATTTTAAGTGCATTATAATAAAAAAAAAAAAAGCAATTGTATTTACAGTCTTCTAAATAAATAACAGCATTTCAGTATAAAATGACAATAATGATGTTTGAATTTCAATTCAGTGGCTACAGATTGTCATTTTCTTTAACTAGGAAATTTGAAAATGTCATCACTATTTACTGCTTTTCCTTGTTCTAAGGAACAACATCTGCAATGATGTGGGCGAATCATACATGATATGAATCTAACATATTAGTGAGGAATATTGTCACAAATAATATAATTATAATCATATAATCATACGTTTGTCTCCGCGTTGACAGAGAAAGAAGTGGTACGTACCTTGACGAGTCGCGCTTCATAAACAAGCCTGACGTCTTTGACCATGTGACATTTATAGTTACTGTAAATGTCATGGGATTATGAGCAATAATCTGTAGTTTTGCCTCATCTGTGTGTGTAATTACGGATACTTTAGAGGGGATTTCTTCATGTTTCATAGACTCATATGTAATATTTGGTGAAAATACACAAAATATTGCATATATTGATGAAAAATACATGGATTTGACAAAAGTTGTATTTTTAAAAAAAGTAACTTGTTTCATTTTAAGCCTAATTATTTGTGTTATAGCAGAATTTGACCATATATTTATAGTCAATTTCATTGTTTCTAACACACATAAATATCCTCCATTTAGCATTTAAAAAGCCAAAGAAATAAACCAGGTTTTATTTAAAATGTGTTTTAAGATCATGTACTTTAGACTATAAACAGTAGATGTTTTATTTACATTTTAATGTAGAGTTTAGAGTCCAGAGAAACCACCTGTATCTCCTGTATCGGCATATAGACTAAAAATATTCACATGTTCTTTATAAACTCTATCACACAGCCTTAGTTCGACATAGGCTGCAGTTTAAGAGGATTTGTTTTTTAATTTTCTCTTCTTTTTTTTTTAACTGCAAACATTTCTGTCGGACTTGCTGAAAAGCTATATTTATGCTTTTAATACAACGGCAGGATCAGTCATCTTAACATGCGTGAAAATGTGTGGTTAATTTTCATACACGTTCATTTTAACTGCTCTCCAGTTAGCATTCATGGTTCTTTTATGAGACAAAATGAAGTAAAACAAAATAAATGAAAACACATTAATGATTGCAATTTTATTGTTCGCCTTTATTTATTTAATTTTGATTTAATCTAGGAATTGGGACTTTTTTCTCGGAAGTCTGAGACTTTAAGAATTTGAAAGTTTTTCTGCGACTTCAATCTCAGAATTCTTTTTTAAACTTTTTTACTAATAAAATACTTTTTTTTTAAGTATTTTATTCACATTTGGCCGAGCAAAGCCTTAAATAATTACTTGAAACCAACTGTTATTGTCATCATCGCTGAGTGCGTCGTTGGTTTCAGGACAGCGAGACAGATTTAGTCGTGGTCCAGGGAGCGACACTCGCTCTCACGGAGCACAGCAGATACTTTTTCAAATGCCGTCTGAACGTCATGTCTCGCAGCCCGTACACGATGGGACTGATTAACCTGGGCAACATCTGGATGAAGACGTAGCAAACAAAGATGATGTGGACCTGATGTTGAGGGAACCAGTTTACCAGAGCCTTTATTATCTCATGGCTGATGTAGGTGAGCATACTCATCATTAGCTGAAAGCTATGAAGCAAGACTGTGTTCCTGGCCTTCTTTGCAGCCCCTTCCTCCGATTTAGTCTCTTTAGCCGCTTTAGCAACGAAGAAGATCTTGAAGTACGTGAAGAAGAGGGTCAGCCAAACAGCCACCAGGTAAATAATGTAGGAAATGTCCCTTTTTCGTAAACTTATAGGGTGGCGGAACAGGTTATCCCTCTCACAGAAGATTGCGGTGTAAAAAAAACGCGCAGGCTCTGCTGCCAGATTAAGAAACACGTCTGGCAGAGTGGAAACGGCGCTCATGGCCCAAATCCAGCCGATCAGCAGGTACGTCCTGTCGACGGTGCACAACGCGGCGTGTCGCAGCGGCAGACAGATGGCGACGTAGCACTCCACCGCCATGAGGGCCAGGCTCAGAGGAGTGTTGAGGGTGGTGAAGATGGCCAAGGAGATGAAGACGCAGCAGAAGGACGCGTGGATCCTGTGGAAGGCGTAGCTCAGGACGAAGAGGCAGATGGTGACAGTGAGCTGGATCATGTCGTTCAGGACCAGGTGGATGAATAAGATGTAACGAGGGTTTGTGTAGAATATCTGGAAGGAAAGAGGGGGGGGGGAAGACACTTCAAAAATCTCATCTTCACATCATTATAGTCCTTCCTCAACGCGGAAAGTGAATGGAATCAGTTTTATAAACAGATGAGTTCACTGAATGGTTCACTACTTCCTGTCTGACACAGTCACTGAAGTGAAATACGGCTGAACGGCTTGTGATTGGGCTCACCATCTCCGTCTTTCAGCAGTGCTGTCGCTAAATACACCAGACTCCTCTGTTAAATATGGAGATTTTACAAATGTCCTTGTTAAATGTTGCAGATTAATGCATGTTTTCAGGGTTTTCAAGTCTTTTTAACTGATCTACAGTTCGCCGTCGTTCGCTTTGATTCTCGTGTCGGCGCTCGTGACTCTTCCAGTGACGACGCTCTCTGACCAATCGGTGGCCGGCAGTCTGTCCACGTCACATGTTAGTATCGGAGCAGGGACTGAAAAAAAAAAGTACCAGGTACTATCACTGATGGAAAAACAACAAAAATTGAGCACAATTGAGCCATGCCAGGCCAAGCTGTGCTGGAAGTGTGTAGTGGAAAAGCACCAATAGGCTGTTCATAAATGCTGTATTTTCATCATGGTACAGTTCCATTTGGTACAGGATGGCATGGTTTGGAATGCCTGGGTCAAGCAAGGACTAATGCATTTTATATATATATATAATATACTATATACAGTCCTGTGCATAAGTCTTAGTCCACCACCATCAGCTTTGTTGTTTTTCTGTCACTTTTGTGATCGTTGGCGTTCAGATTGAACAGATGTGACTAAAAGTCAGTCTTCTACTATATGATCAACCTGTCAGTGAGTTGAACTTGTGCAACATGTGTATGTAATGCTCCAACATGTCTGGAGTAAACCAGGTATAATAGACCTTTTTCACAGCAGCTATTTGTTGCCATGAAATAGTAGGAGAAACACAGGTTTGACCAATAACATTAGGGTTCCATTCCAGGTTTTAAAGAGCCATGGTCGTGTTATTGTTCAAGTGGAAATGTAGCTCACACTAAATATTTGATATTAAAGAAGCATTTTTGTTGAAAAAGATGTTATTTTCAAACTGCATATGTGTTTCTCCATATTTTCAGGATGTGTTCCAATAAAGTGATTGAGAAACAATTGTACAGTACGGTCATTGTAGCATTGCTAAAACAACAAATCTAATGGTGGCCTTTGCACAGTACTGTATATATAATAATCAAAACCTAACAAAGACTTAGTCACTTGCAACATTTATCAAGATTCTTATGACCAAAAAAATGCATAATTTGCCATAATTAGCCAGTTGTGGATTATTAAAAACTAGCAAACAATGTTTGTGATTCTGTAACTCAAGATTAATGTGAGCCATGAAGCTGAATCATGTGAGAAACGTTGCATTAGATTAGAGAAAGACACTAATAGCAGAAAAAAGTTGTACTAATAGCAACACACTAATCCTGCATAATCTGCCTTTAATCTCGCACCGTTGCATTTTCAGACATTTGGTTTTGGGGGCATCCGTTCTCGTGCCACCGCTGACAAACAAAACCAAATCAAAGTGACCGATTCTGACCTGGTGTTTCCTGAAAGTGTGAACCAGCGTCCCGTTGATGTAGTTGATGGTGAGACCAAGAGCCACGACCATCACATTTTTGGCCACAGCTGTGCCTGAAGAGTCTCGATAAATCAGACCCGACGCGTTGTGACTGTACGAGGACGAATTCATGGAGGCCATTTTCAGGATCCTGCTGTACTGTCCTCTGTCACAGGGAAACATTTTTTTAACAAGAGACGCGTTAAGTATATTCGTTTCATTCTGCAAAAAACATGGACCTCAAACATCAGCTTAAAGGTGCACTGTAAAAATATGATAACTATAACTATGCGAAATCTTTATATAATGATTTTCTTCTTGGTTAATTTGATTTTATTTAAATAGGACTTTTCACCGAAAAAAATCACAAAGTGCTTAAAATAGGAATAAAACAGAGCATTGGAAAGACACAAGATTGCAAACAGTAAGCAAACAATTAAATAAAATATCAAACCCAATTTTTGTTATTTTTATAGCAGCTGAATGTTAATCAACCACCTTGAATTATGTTTTTGTTACAGTGTAGTCATGTTACACCTGTAATGTTATACAGGAGAATAAAAGTGACTCAAGAGTCTCAGACCTGCAGAGACACAAACTGAATAAACCGCAAACATTAACAACAAAAACTATATATTATTTTATAAATCAGTAATAATTTAGGGCTGCAACTAATGATTATTTTAATAAACTGTTGATTATTTTTTGCAATTTACCGAGAAACCAGAAAATGTTCACACATGTTATTTTAATTACAAATCAATGATTCTGATGAATGTTTTGTTATTTATTATTAACCAAATTTGTATCAACTGTTAAATGTTCAAGAAATATGAGAGACGTAAACAAGGTGAACAGAAATTGTAAAATTTATATATGATATATGTAAGTTATATCTCCATTCAAAACCATAACCATAATTTGCACAGCTATTAAATCTTTCCAAATTTGCAACAGAATCTTTTCTTTTAATCTGCTGCAAAAATGTTCATGTTCATTTAAAAAAAAAAAAAAAAACACAACAAAAAAAACACATGACGCGTGAAGTTGTTTTTTTAATTTCATAAAAACAAGTGACGATCATCATGATAAAACAGGAAAAAAAAGTAATTTCACTGTGGAAAACAACTCTGAAACACCGTGAGAGCACGACCAAACAGGTTTTACCTCAGACTGTGCACATACGTGTCCTCGTCGCCAGACGTGACACAAGTCTGAGCAGATCAGTGGATTTATATTCAGCCATGGGAGTTCTGCAAAAACAATGATCTCATAATATTCAGCCGCGAGTCGCAAGATTTTTGTGAATGATAAAAGATAAAAGAGTGCATGTGATAGTAATTAACCTTTTTTTAAATTGTTGTTGTAAATTTCACTGGAACATTAAAAGGATATCTGCACCATTTTGGCTTTAGAGCCCCTGATTATTAAATCATGGCTTCATAATGTAACAGGCACAAATACAAGTATTTCATGCATCGGCCCTACAATATGAAAACAGTGGAATCTGGGTGAATACAGTAAAAATGTCAAATATCACTACTTCAGAATAAAATGCTGATATTAGTGAATGCATGATTTAATTCTTTTAAGTCAGTGAGGCATTTCTCCACAGGAGTATCTGACACTACATACAAAATACTAATAAAATCAGTTTTGTTGCTAATCATTGACATACCCAAGACTTGACCAATGCCCCATCTCCTTATTATCTATTACATTGAAAACCATAACTATTTTTATGTGTGTTTTTCCCTCTAACTAAAAATTATTCAAATAATTAAAATTGGCATTTAAAGAGTTATAATCTGGAAAATTTTGGAATATTTGATCATTTTGATCAGGGCTGAAGTTGATTAAGGATTCAAGCAAAAAAAAAATAATAATTTTATTGCACATTTTTGTGTGTGTACATTTTGTCTACAGAGTCCAGAGGGAGTATCTGACACTACATAAAGAACTACTAATATGTATATAGTATATATATAGTATATATACTGTATATATGGAATACAAAATTTTAATTGAAGGAGGGCATAAGGGTCAAAACAAGCTTCAGATTGTAAAAAATTGACTGAAAAGCATTAAAAGCAAACCATATTTAATATTGATCCAACATTTCGGAGAGTTCTGAAACGAAATTCAAAATGATTTTTTTTTTAATTGGACAAATTTTCTTTCACGTCTGCTTTATTTGAGCCCCTCAAAATAGGATGTTAGCTTACTAGCATTAGTTTGCTCAACCGTGACGACTAGCGGCGTCCAAGTTTTACATCGTTTTACCAGCTGTAACTTCGGAGATGTTGACGTTACACACCAGGTGCCGTTTCAGATATCTCCTGAAAGTTTTGTCTCGTACGCCGTAGATGATTGGACTAATGGATCTTGGCAAGATGTGTACAATAATGTAGTAAGTAAAAAGTGAGTCTGTGTAATTCTGAGGGAACCACTGCTGCAGGACGCTTAATAACCGAGGAGCGACATATGACATCATACACAGCAGCAGCTGAAACCCGTGAAGAATGATGGTGTTCCTGGCTTTCTTAGCGTCTCGGCTAGCTGCTTTAGCCTTGAACAGAATCCTGAAGTAAGTGTAAAAGAGGACGAGCCAAACCAACACGAGAAACATAGTGTATGTGACGTCCCTCTTCTTGGTGATGAGCGGGTTTTGGAAGACGTTTAGCCTGGTACAGAACACACTGGAATGGAAGAAGTCCAGAGGTTCTGTGGCCAAGGTGACGAAGAGGTCAGGAAGAACTGACAACGTGGTGGTCGCCCAGATCAAGCCAATCGCCATCCAGGTCCTCTTGACGGTGCAGATCTGCACGTGGCGGAGGGGGAAGCAGACGGCGATGTAGCACTCCACCGCCATGCAGGCCAGATTCAGGGGAGTGTTTTCAGTGGCCAACAGAGTCAGGAGAACTAAGATGCAGCAGATGGAGACGTGGAGCGTGTAGACGGTGTAGCTGATGACGAACAGGACGACGGTCAGCGTCACCTGGGTCATGTCGTTGACCACCAGGTGAATGAACAGGATGTAGCGGGGATTCATGTGGAAGATCTGGCTGGACAAAGGAATATGCAAGAGGATGAAAGAAAACTGGTTAAATGAATGAACTGATGACATGTGTTAGTCAATAATAGATGTAAAGTTAACTTGGATTTATACTCCGCATATTCACACCAGGGTGATTCGAACCATGGAGCGTTCATGCCCCTGATCCAGTTAGTCTGGGCTGGTGTTTCTGATGCAAACCAAGGAATTAGTGTCTTGAACTCTTGAGCAGTTTGTCACTGGTGTGAACTCTCTCACTGTAAACATAGTATTTACAGCCATAGCCTCATTATTCTCGAGTTTAAGGGCAACACCTGCACCTTAGGACCTTCCTACCTACAGCAGAGAAACTGCAGCAAGTGGTTTTTCACAGTGGTCCGAGGTGACGATGCTAGCTGTGTGGAATATCTACCTTACCTACAGAGGAGGTAGAGAGACAAAGAGTTGATGGCATAATCTGACTCTCTTCTGACAATCAGTGGTTCTTTTCCTGGTTCTCTCAGCTCCTCACTGGGGAATGTGGATGAGAACGCAGGGACTATATCCGCTTGACCACTGTAATGGAAATTTCAATTCTCTTTGTATCTTCAACCTCTTGAGATAACACCCTCCACATCAGGTAACCACTTTTGACTTCCTACTTTCACATCTTCTTGTAAAAGCCTGCAGGATACCCCAGGTGTGAAACAACAGACAAAGAACATGCCTTTGGATCATCTCTAAGGGATGTTCCTCGGACCACTGTGGGGTGATCCTCGGGGATAAATGTCTGGCTTTACTCAGCACCATCTTGACCGCTCAGGTGCTGATCGAACTCTTTTGCAAAGGAAAAATAAAACCTTGTCGGCCGGCAGGAGTTTATTCCACAACACCACCGGCACCAAGCTTTGCACTTTTAGATTTGGGCCATTTTCTGCCATTCTTCTTTACAAATCCTCTCAAGCTTGGTGCAGTTGGATGGGGACTGACTGCTGACAGCCATTTTTTATGTCTCTGCAGAGACAGATTCAAGTCAGGGTTCTGGCTCGGCCCTTCTAGGACATTCAGAGAACTGTCCCCAAGCAACTTTGCTTTTTTTACATTTTGATGTTACATCAGAAATGGACGACCATTGTGTCGCCACAGGTGACTAAGATTAAGTAAGATAAGAACTTTATTAATCCGGCAGGAATAAATACAATAAAGTATGCAAAACAAAAAGAGTTAATAAAGAGACAAATAAACAATTAACAAATAACAGAGTACTGTAAAAATAACAGATTAATATAAATACTACTGGGGTGGTACAGAATGGTAGAATACTATAAAAATAAAAATATATACACGAGATATGGATAATGGGGGTGTGGCAGAAAGTGAGAGAGGAAGTTGGACTATTTTGGAACTTCTCTGTCTTGATTTAATCTGTTGGTCACACAAAACCAAAATCCAAAGTCAGTACCTCATACCAGACGCTGGTCCTGGTGACCCACTGTCCCTCCTGCCTGTCGTATACGTTTCCCTGCTCCAACACTCAAACGACTGAAATGAACGGGTCGTCAGCGGGCGTCTGCAGAGCTCGATGACGAGCTGACCATTTGAATTTCAGGTGTGTTGGAGCAGGAAACATCTAACACATGCAGGACGGTGTTCCCACAAGGACCAGGTATCACTTTAACAGAGGCAGCTCATGTCAGAACTCGGCATCCCAGAGTTACAGACCTGGTGTTTGCAGAAGGTGTAAATGAGGCCTGCGCTGATGTAGTTGATTGAAATCCCAAGAACCACGACAATCACGTTCTTGGTCAAAGCTTTAGAGAAGGAGTCTCGATTCCCAAGTGCCACAGTCGCGTTAGTGGATGAAGAGTTCATACCTTTATCTTAACCTAAAAATAAAAAATAAAAGAGAGACATAACATGTGAAGGTTTTTTTTAACAAATCCAGATTTGGATTACCACCAACATCTAAGATATAAGAAGATTTCATCCAAATTTGTTCTTTTTTTTTTTTACTTTTTTTGAATTATGCTGCTCACAGTCATGATTAATAACATGATCTAATAATTAATTAAGTTAATGACAGTTTCAGAACTACAGGACACACAGATACAGAAACAAACACAAGAGTCACAAAGTACAAAACACCAAATGTCGTAAAAAGAAAGTCCAAATGCAAGATTAACAATCCGACATGACAGAAAAAGAAAAGAAAAATACAAGCAATGAAAATAATCTAAAAACATGAGGCAACTCTGTAAAATTAGATTTAAAAGGTGTGTGTTTTGTTAAAATGTGTAGCTCAAAGAATTTTAAAATACCCGTATCGCCTTTTGTGTTACTGTGTCTTATAATGTTGGATTATAATGTGTGAATAATAATCTTTGATAGACGAGTCAAAATAGTCTATTCTACGCAGCAAAAACGTCAGTTTTATGAATAAATTTTAAACCAAACTATGTCATACCCTCACATAACTGTTTCATGTTATAACCCCAACACCTTTTCTTGAATTAACTTGTGTTTTTTCCACATATAATCCTTACTCTGACTTCATGACGACAGAGCACAACAGCAGAGTTAGAGCCTCAAATCAGCAGCTCGATGTACAGAATCAATCTGAATAAAAAGACGATTTATCCGAATTGAATGGTAACCCGCAGAACTGCAGTCACATCATGAGAGTTTTTCAAGAAACGGAAATGATGGAATTGAAAGTGCAAAGATCAGCAACAGGAAAAAAGAAATTTCGCTAGACAATTATTGGAAAATAATCCTACACAGGCCTGTGTGTGTGTGTGGCTCAAGGCTTTGTATTTATTGTAAACTGTGTGTGAATAAAAGTAAACAAGTCATAAAGCTACAATGAAAACATTTCATCCTGAGTGGCGGTTCTTACCTCAGCTCATGCACTCGGACGAAAACACCGACACAATGACTTCAGCGACTCTCTGACGTCTTTATATAAAATCTGGATGTTTGTCCGTCCCACTCTTGTGAAAGTGAGGTTCCTCGGGGACGCCCCCGTCCCAGTCCAGTCAAATTAGACTGACAGTTTGGAGGTCAAGGGTCAAGATCATGTTTTCAACAACTTTTTCCAAAAACCAAATTTGAACAACTATTAAGCGATATGGTAGTCCTTCAAAGATATCTGCATATTCTCCCCCATGCAAACACAAATATGACAGCATTATTATTATTATAATAATTATATTAATGTTTAAATATATACCCTGCAGAAGTTATAGTCTGTTCTGTAGTGAAACGAACATAATGTTTATCTTATACTCAAGTCACAGCAGATGTAGATATGCAATTTCTTCATTGTGCAAAATAGGTTAACATTTAAAAAAAGTATTTGTAGAGGGCACAGATATTTGGACGAGGAAGTAGCAGCTTCGTCAGTTTAGTCTGTTTTAGTCTGATATTCAATCATACATTATGAAGCCAATATCGGTTCAATACCGATAATATAAATTATTATTCTATCAGTCAGATGAGGTCGAACTGCCGTTGTGCTGTGATAATATTTGTTCACTTTTTTCCCCCCAAAAAATGCTTGAACAAATATTGTGTGACGCCATCAAAGGCTTAGATGGTGATTCTTCTGCACATTTGTTCATCACTGTGTAGAATTGATATGTGCACGCGCCGCAGGGGAGAAACACAAGCATGACACTAAAGTAGAAACTCAGACAGGCTTGAAGACAGTCTCTTTATTCTGGTATCAAATTTTTATTTCATCTCATAAATGCAGACCGCTCAGCAGATTTATGTTTTATGGTCATGAAACATGAAGGAATGAATACTGTGGTACACTGTTTGATCACATTGTTACTCAAACATGGTGACTACAGATTCTAAAGCTCGGAAAAGAATCACAGGTTCACTTGCTTTCCACTTTTTAACGTTTTGTAACGTAAGTAAATAATTGTGATAATATAAAACCAAAAATTGTAAATTTCATGCAAAGCTTTAAGGTCTTTAAGCTTCAAATTTAAATAGTACATCATTAAATTTAATTATTTGGATAGAGCCAAACTAAACTAGAACCTAAACTAACTCCACGTCTGTATCTCACATTTTTTTTGGTGTTAATTTTCTGAATCCCTGATGAAACTTGAAGTCTCTAATGTAGGTGTTAAAGGGATACTTCAGATTTTATTGTTTATTGAGTTGTAGCTTTCAAAATAACAATGGTCACCTAGCTTTGTAAACCACTCACTCTCCCACACCAAAGTCCACAGAGAAAATCAGTGATTTTACATCACAGCACACATGAGGAGTTGATCCACTGCTGCCTCCATCAGTGAGTTCAATTATGTTATTTTTATTACTTCTGTTTTTAAAATCCATCATTTACATTTACCTCAGTGACACAGAGTGACCACACGAGGCAGCAGTAGACCAGCAGCTCCTGTGTCCCTGTGAGCTAAAATCACTGGTTTTCTCTATGGACTTTGGTGTGGGAGAGTGAGCAAAATAAAGCCATAAGACACATTTTTTTTCATAAACTTTTATTTTAATAGGAGGGTCTTTTGTTAAATGAGTAAGATTTAAAAAAAAATCTGCAGTACCTCCTACAACCACAGTGTGAAAAAAACCTTAAATATCATTTTAGTCCTGCAGCTGCTCTTAACTTAATGCAGTGTTTTTACCAAAATTTCTACAAAGTTTGCAAATGTAAAGATTGCAGCTGTAACTCGCATCACAATATAAAGCAGGAGCAAAATTGTGCATAATGTAGGGACTCATTTACAGCCATATCTGTACTAATGTCTAAATAATAATAATGTCCAAGATATGTTTGGGAAAATGATAAATCTTAATTTAAGGCAATTTATTTAAAACAGATAAATATAATTTTAAAGTAAAAGGTTGGTAGATTTCATCAATTTTGTTTAGGAACCCAAAACACCTCGACCCAGTCTTTGGGAATCACTGTTACAACACATTATTAGTGTGGGTGGCAGTGTAAAAATGACGACATCATCCTTATCCTCAACTGTACACATTATTGTGAAGGTGAGGCGAACGCGGACTATTTTGTCAGCGGCTGAGTTGACGTGAAATTGTTAGGATAGTGTGACTTTACACGTCAGGTGCCGTTTCAGGTACAACCTAAACGTTTTGTCTCGTACGCCGTAGATTATAGGACTGAAGGAGCGCGGCAGCATCTGTACAATGATGTACATGGCAAAGAGGGAGTCTGTGCGGTTCTGAGGGAACCACAGCAGCAGAGCGTCTTTCAAACGTGGGCCGACATATGCCGTCATGCACAGCAGGAGCTGGAAGCCATGGAGGATGATGGTGTTTCTGGCTCTCTTAGCATCCGTGCGCGCTGATTTTACTGTGAACAGAATCCTGAAGTAAGTGTAAAAGATGACGAGCCAAACCGTCACGAGAAACACAATGTAAGTGACGTCCCTCTTCTTGATGATCAGGGGGTTTGGGAAGACGGTTTGCCGGAGACAGAACACACTGGAGTGGAAGAAGTCCTGAGGTTCTGTGGCCAAGGTGATGAAGAGGTCAGGAAGAACTGACAACGTGGTGGTCGCCCAGATCAAGCCAATCGCCATCCAGGTCCTCTTGACAGTGCAGATCTGCACGTGGCGGAGGGGGAAGCAGACGGCGATGTAGCACTCCACCGCCATGCAGGCCAGATTCAGGGGAGTGTTTTCAGTGGCCAACAGAGTCAGGAGAACGAAGACGCAGCAGATGGAGACGTGGAGCGTGTAGACGGTGTAGCTGATGACGAACAGGACGACGGTCAGCGTCACCTGGATCATGTCGTTGACCACCAGGTGAATGAACAGGATGTAGCGGGGATTCATGTGGAAGATCTGTTTGGGGGGAAAAAAAGGACACGAGAAGGAAGGTGTTTTACAAATCCAGGAAGTTGGAAGTCTGGATTGCATCAGTACAGTCCAATTCACAAAGTTTTGCTTGAATATCAAATATTCCTGCAAACTAAAAACCTTTGCTCATCTTCGTCATCCATCCATTTTCTACCACTTTGTCCTCTACACAGTGGAGGGAGCTGGAGCTAATCCCAGCTGATGCTGGGTGAAAGGGCAAGTTCCCGTTCTCACACCTACAGGCACTTTAACCTGGAGGAAACCCACACAAACTCTATATAGAATTGTTCCAAGCAGGCCGCGAAGGTCTGGTCATGCCATTGGTGGAGGAAATTATACCAGACTTTTATAGTTTGGGCTAATTAAGCAACACTTTAGATACAATTTGCCTTAGCTTGTTAGCAGCAAATTGCTATGAGCCTCCTGTATGGACCTTGGTGTGTGAGAGTGAGTGGTTTAAAAACGTAACCTTCCAGTCATAAGATGCTGTCTAATGGTGAGATAACGTATATTTAACCCAGTTAGCATAAGGGTTATATTCAGTGCCCAAGTGGGTTAGTCCATGGTTTCCATTCTATTGTTTCCCCACTTCAAGCCCCCGTCGACTTAGTATCCATTCCAAGCCAGCTGGGTACTAAGTGAGTACTTGGGCTTGAAGCAGGTCCCGTATGGTTTCAGTAACATTGGATTCCCTGATGGACAAACACGTTCATGGTTTCCATTTGTTATGGAAACCATGAACAAATCCACTCGGCACCCGTACTGTCCACTAAAGTATAACCCAGGTCATGGACATGCTGGCTGGGCGTGTTCTTAAGCCTTCGGTGGGGTCACCATGAGGTCACCATGTCCTCAGCTGGTTTGTCACAGACAGTGTCCATCAGCGTCAGTGGCGACTGTGACGTCCTCCTACAACGTCCTGCAAACAGTCAGCGACTTTCATTCTGACAGTCGACATGGGAGGAAGATCTCACCTGGTGTTTGCTGAAGGTGTGAACGAGGCCTACGTTGATGTAGTTGATGGAGATGCCGAGAACCACAACGATAACATTCTTGGTCACGGCTTTGGCGAACGCGTCCCGATACTGGAAAACCACGGTCGCGTTGGCAGACGATGCATTCATTTCCTGAAATCTGAAAATAAAAAAAATAAATATTCTTTGATCATAAAGGAAGGATATTATCGGCATGATATCAGTATTCTCTGTGTATCGTATTGTGATATCAGCCAAGCTCCCTGAGGTGACAGATTAACAGTAGGCTGAATAATCTGCTACTTTCAGGGACGGATCAACACTTGGACAGTTAACCTACTTCATGTTTGAACATACAAGGCCCAAACCTTACATTATTATAAAAACTCAGAGTGATTTCAGGTATATATATTTTTGGGCCCCAAGTAAATGTTCAAAAAAAATATCAGGTTTTATTTGGAGAAATCAAATATAATGTTTGTATAAGTATATTAGAGGTTGACAATACTCCAGCTGATAAAATATTACTGTTTAATAACAAATAATAATAAAAAAAAAAAAGTAACCAGTCATTGAGCAACACTAATGTCTATTACACGCAGTATTTTCAATAAAAATAATGAATGCACTAAATATTAAATCTTTTTTAACAGGTCATCAAAAACAAAAGGAAAGTTTTCGATGAAGTGTTTTAGTTACTTTTAATATTTACCAAGTTTCTGAGTGTGTTTTATAGGACATTTGGAAGATTAATGAATAATAAATTGGCAAATACTGATCAGTCGACCTTTACTGCTCATCAAAATTTAAACCACTTAATACTTATTTTTAAAATAGATGTTTTAATTAAATTAAATATTTTAATTACATTAAATCTATTGCATTTTGTATTATTTATTTGTTCATTTGTATTATTCTACTGCTTCTATTCAGTTTTACGTTTTGGTTTATTTTTCTGCTATTGAAAGCACTTTTTGACATTATTTTTGCTGTACAAATAAATTATTTTCATTATTATGGAAACCAGTCAAACACAAATATAATCTCTGGTGGAGTCAGGAACAAATAAAGATGCTGTTTGAAGGACGTTGAGCAGCTGATTCCTGAAAAAATTCAAAGTTGATTTTTATTTTTGCGCCCTTTAACACTTGGAAGAGTTTTTAAAGGTTTAAATTTAAATTACTTTAAAGGTGTAAGGCTGAAGATTCTTTTTTTAAACAAATACCAAATGCACTTAAGTTTTTGTTGTTATCAGTTGTTTTTGTCACATTGACCCAGATCAACAGGAGGAAAAGCATTAAAATAAACTCCCACCGCAGAAAACAGATCCAACCGGCGTCACTTACCTGAGCTGAAGTCTTGACACCAGGACAAACACAACACACGCTTTATATTACATGGAATACATGTTGAGAGAACACGTCAGTGACGTCGCAGAACACAGGCTTTTTTTTTTTAATCTCCTCAGTGCCTCGAGGCAAACATTTGACATTTTTAATATCTTTTATTAAAAGGAAATAAACCAGGGACCATCTGTGGATCTGCGGTCGTTTTGTTTTTACTTATAAGTATTTAGAAGAAATCACAATCGCTCCTTAAAGTGAATTTTCCAAAATAAACAAACCACCTTTACGATTCACTCAAATGTGCAAGATTTTTTTTAGAAAACCCGCAGTAATGAATGGTTGCTTTAATCAGAGGTCTCAAACTCGCGGTCCATGGGCCACGTGTGTCCCCACAATCGATTTCCTGCGGCCCGGCACTTGATATCAAGCGATATTTTGTCTTATTAATAGAACTTTTATTTTATTTATTATGTGAAATTATGTGAAATATCACCTTTTCTCAGAAGGTTGAGATTGTATATTGTACTGTGTCTTCAGTGTTCACTGTGATGTGTGCACTGCAAAAACAGCCCTGCTAAAAATTAGCCAAATATTCTTGACTTTATTCATATTTCCTTGTTTTAAGAAGAATCTGCCAATGGATTGGGCCAACTTTGCTCGACTAGTTTATAAAACTAGTTACTTTCAGACTATTATAGTCTGAAAGTTCTTTAAAACTACAAAAAACTTTCCAAAATTTCCTTGACCCTTAAGATGAATTTAAGAATTTAGCCGTTGGAATTTCATGTAAACCATCGTTTTTGCAAAGCTTGCTTATAAAGATTATCTGTTAATTTAAAGGCAAAAATAAGAAAAAGGCTTATTTTACTTTCTTGAAATTTTTTTTTTTTGCAGTGTAACCATATTTTGTAAATTTGATACATTTTGCAATTTTAAGACTAATTTGCCTTAAAACGTGGTTAAAACATAAATAAATAAAATACAGGGTTAATTACTCCAAAAGTACACAGTAAAAGTGCTTGGTACTACTTGTGTATAGAATATAGGAGGTACTGAGTTTAATGAAAGTGAAACCATAAACTACTCATAAAATTATGTGTTTTATTCCACGGTGTTACAGCAGCCAAAACCCATAACTATTTAGAGGTAGAAGAGAAACAGAAATAAGGTAAGGAAATGTGTGTATTAATAAATATATGCAACCAAATGTGCAAGACAGACAAAATAAAAAATATAGCTCCACTATATACACAATACATTTTACTACCGTTTTATTTGACATAATTATTTTACATTTAATCAAAATGATAATATATAATTGTTTTCACATATAATTTAACATGTGTTGTGTTCCTTTTGGATTTGGATTTTATTTTGAAAACCTTGAAACAGGACTGCTAGGTTCGGACCGTTTCAGTACCGTAAAGGAGAGAATATGGGCGCACTTCACATTTAGGAGCGGCTGATTTGACCACGGAAAAGACAAATGACGTCTGGTTTGACTGTAGTTAATCTGAGCAGGTGTCACCTCTGAGTGCAAGTCCATTTCTGATTTTATTATTTATGTTACATATTTTCATGTTGCAGCATTTTATTTTATGCATTTTACAGTCTATTAAGGGCGAGGGAGACAGATTATGTCCTGTCCAGGGACAAAAATAATCCAGCAGAGGCTAAGATAAATAGACCAGAGGGGGTTAATCCCCACCATCCCCCTCAGCTAATCGCACCCATCTTGTGTCATTGAAAACATAACTACTGATAGCAGAAAGTATGGATAGACCTTAAAGCAGACATATGCAGGATTTTTACACTAATTTAACAGCTCCAGAGTCATTGTGGTGGTTAAATGAGCTGTCTCTACTGCCCCCTACTGTCTGTTAGTGGAAAACCAGCCTTGTGTGATCAGGGCCGCCGACCTGGAGTCCTTTAGAATCAGGAGCTGATCGCGAGCTGCTTCTAGCCAGGTCACGGCTTTAAGATCAAGGCAGTGATAGCTGGTTCTTTTAGATGTTATTGGAGCAGAGAAACAGTTTTAGGAGGAAGTGAGGAAGAGGAAAGGACTGTCTGACCGAGCGAGGGGTCACACGCGAGTGAGAATCGTGCCGACCTTTTGACAAAAGGTGAGAACTGAAAGCACACGGAAAAACGGATGCCGACCGACACGGACATGGGAGCGTCAACGGAGAGTTTTTTTCAACAGCGACGATGAAGCAGAAGATGACGGATGAATGGATGTTTACGGTTGTGTCGTAAAAACAAACTGCAGGGGGCGCTCCGAAGAGGGGGAAAAAGGGCGACCAGACCTGCAAAGTCCAGCCTTAAGATACGCTGACTTTACACAGAAGGTACCGTTTCAGATGCCTCCTGAACGTTTTGTCTCGCACGCCGTAGATGATGGGACTGATGGAGCGCGGCAGCATCTGTATTATGATGTACAAGGCGAAGAGGGAGTCGGTGTAGTTCTGAGGGAACCACAGCAGCAGAGCTTGTTTTAACAGAGGCTCTGCGTACGTCGCCATGCACAGCAGAACCTGGAAGCCGTGGAGGAGGATGGTGTTTCTGGCTTTCTTAGCATCCGTGCTGGCTGCTGCCGCTGTGAACAGAATCCTGAAGTAAGTGTAGAAGATGACGAGCCAAACCATCACGAGGTAGATGACGTAAGTGACGTCCCGCTTCTTGATGATGTGGGGATCTCTGAAGGCGGTCTCTCGGAGACAGAAGACTCTGGAGTGGAAGAAGTCCAGAGGTTCTATGGCCAAGGTGATGAAGAGGTCAGGAAGAACTGACAGCATGCTGGTCGCCCAGATCAAGCCAATCACCATCCAGGTCCTCTTGACGGTGCAGATCTGCACGTGGCGGAGGGGGAAGCAGACGGCGATGTAGCACTCCACCGCCATGCAGGCCAGATTCAGGGGAGTGTTTTCAGTGGCGAACAGAGCGATCAGGATGAAGGTGCAGCAGATGGAGACGCTGAATTTGTAGACGGCGTAGCTGACGATGAACAGGACGACGGTCAGCGTCACCTGGATCATGTCGTTGACCACCAGGTGGAAAAACAGCACGTATCGAGGATTCGTGTAGAAGATCTGGAGGAAAGACAGACTTGTCTGAGCATGGGTAGGTCAGACGTGTAAGAAGTGGTGACATCTAGTGGTGAGGCTGCGGATTGCAGCAAAGACCCCTCCGCTCAATTTGTAGTCGGAACTTGGAATTTCCCGCAACTTCGCTAATTTACCGCCAATAGCGCTTCTGTTGTGCGTTATTTTTCCTTGTCAGTAAATCAGTCGTAAACATGGGTCCATTTAAATTTTAACTCTTAACGTTTGTTGGACGTGTAGAGCATTTTTATGGACTTGTACACTGCTAATTATTTGGTTCTTACAAGATTAAAAAAGACTTTTTATTTATTATTTATTTATTTTTATTTTTGATTTAGAGGTGTTAACATAATTTATCTTATTTTAAGAGTTAATTTCTAATTTTAAGTGTTTACACTGTAAACTTAATTCAAGAAATCTTGTCAAGTGAAATTATCTGCATGGACAGATATTTTCACCACTTTTGAGTAGCTTTTTCCTCAGATTTAGTATTTTTATCTTGTTTTTTGGATGTAAGCAGCACCTTCCCTAAACATGTCAGGGAACTACGGTGGCCTTGTCACACCAGAAAGGATGTAAACATATGTTGAAAAGACAAGAAAGTGGTTTACAAAATTATAGAGTTGTTGTTCTCATCTGAAAACAGACTCTGTCAATTAAAACTATCAGACCTGACTGAGGGAGCGTTTGTTTGTATGCATCAGCGAAGCAGGGGCGGGTGGGCACAAGAAGCATTTTTTTTTTTTTTTTTTTTTTTTTGTGAGCAGTAGATTCAGTATGATTCAATAATTTTAAAGTCAACCTTAATTTCAATATTCACTGTGTTGTGCTCAAGATTTCTTTACCATATAAAACTCTTAAAATACATTGTTCTTCTTAAATTAAAGATATTTACATATAACAATTAAAAAATTTCTGCTTTGCTTATTACATTGTTTCACATTTGGATCCCAAAAAATTCATTGTTCAAGCCTACACTCCAGTATTTACATTAAATAATATAATTTCTGTCATGCCGTTAAAAATTTAGTAGAATACCCAACTACATATCCATTATTAAAGACTTGGATTGGGCTCAAAATAACTAAAAAGGATATTATTTTAAGTATTATCTTTATGTTTATTTAATTTTAACAATAAAGAAAATTAATTTGCTGTGGCCGGATTATGAAGAATCTTACATTATACACACATTACGTACATTGAGATTATGGGTGCGTCCCTAATTTTTCTTGGAGTAAATGTCAGATTATTGACCTTTGATGTTATCTGATGAAGGGCCCCTGTGAACCTTTGATGTCATAGGATAGCTTTGATTTACAGATTATTGGTGAGAAATATGATAGAAAGTAGATCGAACGTGCTACATTCGTGAATAAACAGTCGCGTGTGTGTGTGTGATGTGGAGTGAAGGTGAGTCTCACCTGGTGTTTGCAGAAGGTGTGAATGAGGCCTGCGTTGATGTAGTTGATGGAGATGCTCAGCACCACAACGATCACATTCTTGGTCACGGCTTTGGTGAAAGAGTCTCGATACTCGATGACCACGGTCACGTTGGCGGACGACGCGTTCATCTCTGGACGGTCCAACGAGAAAACGCGATGATGCACGAATAAAAGAAAATGTGGAGAATAAATTAATAATTACAGGGAAAAAAACAACACAGATTTGTCAAGTTTAAAGGCTGGGAATTCACCATCCAAAAGATTTTTACAACAAAACAGGATCATGTTCAACTTGAAAATTAAATGGAATAAAAATCTTGAAATATGTTTTTAAATTAAAAAAAAAAAACCATACACTTATTTTCATTTTCCAAACATTTATTTCACATCTACAGGTGAAAATAAATATTTTTACCACTGTGTACATGAGGTGTTATCAAGTAAAACGTACTAATAAACAAGTTGGACGCAAAATGTGTAACAAGCATTTTAACGAAAGACAAAAAAGAATCTCAGAAAATAATGAGATTCTTTTTTCCAGAATAAAATGTTCAATAAGTCAGGCTCTAAATGATACATGAATAAATGTCTGTAAGACAGGAAAGAATAAAACTGTGTTTGGTGTTTGCAGCTTTGACTCAGTATATTTTTGGAAGCATCTCATTCATATTGTGTAGAAAATCATAAAACTTTTAAAGCAGAGAAAATAAAAATATTTTCACTTTCAGATTCAATCACATTTTATTGTGATATTCACAAATCACAATCTGCCTCATAGAGCTTAAAACAGTTCAGAACACATTATTATTATTTTAATAAATATTAGGAAACATTAGTCGATATTTACCTGAGGATCAGGATCTGGTCATCAACCTAAAAAGAGGAGAGAGAGGAAAAAAAAGGAAATATTATTTAAAGTTGCAGTTTTAGTGGACGAAACAATTAGGACGTCTGAGATTTTTAACTGAGTTGTAGCTTCTGATTTGTTTGTCCAACAGACGAAACAAAGAAATAGTGAACGCTTGTGTGAACGTTGAGTGTTTCATCAGACGCTGTCGTGACTTTTACAGAACACGACGTCAACAACAGGACGAGTCGCGGCTGAAAGAGAGAACGTGAACTGCAGGATATATATATGGTTTGCCTGTGTGTGTGTGTGTGTGTGTAGCTGGTCTTCCTCATGTTGTGGGGACCTACATGTGTCTCCACGCTCACATTATGGGGACTCGTCTTCCTTATGGGGACCTAAATGTGTCTCCACACTCACATTATGGGGACTCGTCTTCCTTATGGGGACAAAAATCAAGTCCCCATAACGTAAATGACTCCATTTTAAGGTGAAGACATGTTTTAAAGTTAGGCTGAGGTTAGGGTTAGCTTAAGGTTAGAGGTCAGGGTTAGGGTTAGGACACTAGTAATTATGGTTAAGGTTAGAGGAAATCTGCAGGAAAAGTATTTATGCCTTTGTGTGGACATTTCTCACATCTTTAAAGGGGTTTTTTAGGGTTAAGACCTGGTTTTAGGGTTAGGCATTTAGTTGTGATAGTTAAGGAATGTATTATGTTTATGTTGTGTCCTTAATAATAATAATAGAACAATAATAATAATAGAAAAACAAGTTTGTGTGTGTTCCAGTTATTCCTTATGTTGTGGGGACCTAAATCTGTCTCCACAGTTACATTATGGCGAGGCAAGGCAATTGTATTTACAGTATATAGCACATTTCAACATCAAGGCATTTCACAGTGTTTTATAATAAAAAAGAGAAATGCAGCAGCAGCAGCATTATAGATATAAAAGGCATAGTAAGACATTTAAAACATTTAAATAGAGAGGCAAAAGAAAGAGAAAATAGCTTAAAAGACTAAGTAGTTGTGGGGACTTGTCTTGGGACCTAAATGCGTCTCCACACTCACATTATGGGGACTTGTCTTCCTTATGGGGACGAAAATCAATTCCCCATAAGGTAAATGACTTTTTAAGGTGAAGACATGTTTTAAAGTTAGGTTAAGGTTAGAGTAAGTCTCCAGGAAATGAATGGAAGCCAATGCAATGTCCTCTGTAGTCATGGAAACCACTGTGTGTGTGTGTGTGTTATGGAAACCAGTGTGTGTGTGCGAATTATTTCGGAAAAGTTAAAATAACATGGGTTTTTACCAGGTAATTACTTTTCTACTGGTTTCATGATTATTGCAGTAGTAACATTTTACGCAAAATTTCACACAAAATACTACTGTCTGAATATTTATAGTTTTAAAGGTTTATTTCACAAAAATTTCTACTGTTTCTAAGTACTCAACATTTTAAAGCTTCATTCCGACCAACATATTACTGTCTGACTATAGTTTTAAAGGTTCATTCGACAAAAATTCTCAAAGTTCTGATTCAACACACACACACTCACACACACCTGACTCTAAAGCATTCTGTCTGTCAAGTCTGTCAGCTTCCAAAGTTAGATCACAAGATGTCACAGCATCGTAGTGTCATAGACTGCATACAGCACACTGCATTACTCTCGCGATTTCCTACAGGGGAATTATAGTGGATTTTGGTATGCTGCTATTCAAAAGTTTGACCATTAATAACTACATAACTGTAGGGCACACCCAGACAAAACATGCAACGTGCAGCTTCATCTGACTTTTTTATTGTCATTGTTTGTGTTTGTGTCATTTTTGTGAAGCTCCAGAGTAAAAAATAAATTAATAAATAAATAAATGGCATTTTTTTTGCCATTAATAAAATGGCAAATAAAAACAAAAATTAAAGAACCCACTTTAATCCGGGATTAAAGTGGGTTCTTTAATTCTCTGCATTCTCAGATTTTTAATCCGCTTTGGTTCTGATCAGCATAAAGTGTGAACGTCAGAGCACACGCTAAATTAACACTGAAAGGCCAATTCATTTTCTGGCCATTAGCAGCAAACATAGACTGGACATAAACAGATAAATGTCTTCCACAAGATGGAGGATGGATGTAACAGTTATCCACCAGGGGGCGACTCTACTGTTTACACCAAGAACAAAGAGTTTGTGTAAATCTATGTGAAAATGAGCTTCTACTTTCAGGCAAAGTCGTTTCCTGACATAAAATGTACTTAAATGTTACGTAAAAGTGAGCAGTTGGAATTAACGGTCGTCGTCTTCCAGCTGGAAGGTCGTGGGTTTGATTCCTGCTAGTCCATGGTATGTGTCCTTGGGCAAGGCTGTGTCGGCAGCGTGTGAATGGGTATGAAAGGTGAGTGGGAGAAAATGTGCTGCCTTTACATGCGCTGTATGAATGTGAGTGAACGGGTGAATGAAAAAAAGCGGAGTCATCCAGACTAGAAAAGCACAATATAAATACATTTCTATATTTTATTTGGTATTGATGAAGGTAGTTGGGGGAAACGTAGTGGAGTAAAAGTAGCTAAAAATGTTCTAAATAAAGTAAAGTACAAGTATACGCATTTTACTTAAGTACAGTACTTGTACTTTGTTACATTATAATGCTGCTTCTCACTGTTTTCTGTCTCGATCACTATGTTTCAGCTCTTCAGTAGAACATTTTGTGAATTTTGTTCACATTTAGAGAAAACATTTGAGTCTGATACGTCCATTTTCAAAACCACAACCATATAAAAACAACAATGTACGCATTAATTTTAGTGGCAAAGAGGTTAGATTTCAATTATACATCCATTATGTTTTCTTGTTGTTTTATCCGTGAAGGCTGGAAGTGTATCACGTTACTTTCATCTACTTTCAGAGACAGAAACACAAATATTTAGTGAGGCCGTTAAACCCACACGCACAGTTATTACAGTCGGTGAAGGTAAACTGGACCTGGTGTCACTTTTGGGAGCTGCGTGACATTTTCTCTAACCCTCTGTGAATTCAGGAAGTGAGTCGCACGACGTCGCCCTCATTAGGACACACGGTGTCACAGGGACTCATTAGGCGCGTCTTCCGAGACATTTCCCTCGCCGTCGTCGTTTCGAGCAAGCTGTTCTCCATCAGCGTTTCATAATTGGCTTGATATTTACATGAAAATGTTTTCCAGCAAATTAAAAACATGTCGCTTGAGTCTCAGCAGAGAAGAAGCTGATTAAGTTCACGCCGGTTAGGAAAAACAAACCGTCGCCACAGGACGTGCTCTTTAGTCGTACGGGCCGCAAAAACTTCTTTAATGTCAGGCCAGCGAGTGGATAAGCGGGAAAGAGCCGGGCTTGTAACTGTTGGGGTGTCAGTTCAAATCCCAGGACAGATTAGAACCTCATTGCTCCCCTGGCTGTAAAAACCCTGATGGGTTAAAAGTTCACCATGAATAATTGTTTGTGTTTGTTTGTGCAAAAACTTCAAAACAAACACCAACATTAAGTTCACCAAAATCTTAAATCCTGACTCTGGTCAACAGTTTTGTCTTTGTCATGGCCGACGCAGAAATGTTCATCATAAAAGCGTCATGTGTGTGAAAGTGAAAGGTCAACAAATCTGGTGACACCAAAGAAAACAACAACAACAACAACAGTCCCACAGCTTTGTCATATTTATTTTAATTACTTACTTCCTGTAAATGAATTATATTTTTTAAGGTTATTTTGGAATCAATCACAAAACTTATAAAAGTGAAAATTCCAAACTTCATTTTTCTATTTTCAGTTCCTTTAAGGCCCAGTAGGGGGCAGGGCACCACACTTTTGCAGTTGCTATTTTTTTTGACCAATGTTTTCTTTGTTGCGACTGAAAAACAAAAAAAAAAAAATCCATATATTATAAAAATAACATCGCAGCTCAGCTTATTTTAATTTCGTACTTTTTCCCGCTCCGTTAGCACAAACCACCGATACGTGTTTCAGGATTAACATGTTGTAAATTATTAACGTGTGCATATTAACATGAAAAATGGAGAAATGAGAGTGACAATTATTTCCTGGTTTTGAAAGAGGTTATATGGTGTATTTTCCTCACAGCATCAACATATATTATAACATATTATTTATATATATATAAAACAGTCAAACTCAGTTGTGTTAACCCTCATTAAACTCAGTTGAATGTCCTCATAACTGCATTAAAACATGTCAGGATGAATTCATACATGAAATGTATGAAACAATTTTGCAAAGCTGTATTTTTATTTATTTATTTATTTATTTATTTATTTATTTATTTATTTATACAAAAGTAAAATGTTTCTGTCAAACAGGCTTAAAAAATCAAACAATCCTCCTTAGTAATTCTAAAAATTAGTAATTCTAAAAAAAGTTAATAGACTGGTGTTCAGTTCACTCAGGATTTCCAGAAATCTGAATTTCCTTTTTCCTTATTATTTTTCAAGTTAAGTTAAAGTGTTTCCGACTCATCAGGCTCAGATTATAAAGACCACCAAGGCAAACAATGATTCATGAATTCGGCCTCTTTTAAGACATTAAAAAGGTGATTCATTTAATTTAAAATATTATATGTTGAGTATTTGATTGATTAAAGGAGCTGGGTCTCCTGAGGGTTTTTCATGTTGTACCCCTGCTAACGACAAAACACCCTAAAACTGTCCTAACATACTTAAAAAAAACTTTCTGAGCAAAAGTTTCTGTGAAAGTCTAGATTTTAATCTTTGAGTTTCCTCATTAGACTCATTGAAAACTTTAGTCTGCGTCTGTTTAGAATAAACATGTCTTGCATCAGAGTCCGTAGAGAAAATGTGATGAAGGTCATCGTCAGTAACGACGCTCTTAGTGTGAAAGCAACAGGAAGTGATTCCCCGCGGAGCTGATCCTCCAGGAGTTCACTTCGCTCCTCACAGTCTTTCACTGGCCTTTACACCAGAATAACACAAACATAACTCACTCTGTCACCCGAGTCTCTGTCGTCATCTCAGGTCAAACCGAAGAAAGTTTTCTTCTCTGCACTTTAGTCCGGACTGTTTTTTTTAACATGACAATTATTGTGTTAGTCTGACTAAAACTGGACTTTTGAAAACACATAATGCTGTTACTTTTCTTTTTATTTGCATGTGTACGTTCTGCACATGCTCCATATTTCCTGCAGCAGCTGGTTCACAGCTGCGGTCCAGGGGCTTGGTTCTGGTTCTGGTTCTGGTTCTGGTTCTGCTGTTGGGGCTGGGCTGCCTCCGGCTCCATGGTCTGGATGCATCACCGGCTGATTTGCTGTCTTTGGGACTGTCCACTGTGAGGGTCAGTCCTCTCTTGTGCACAACATTTATTTTTGGTGTATATGAAGGGTTTCCAACACATGGCCCGCAGGCCAGAACCAGCCCACCAGAGGGTCCAATCTGGCCCCATTGGATGAATTTGTGAAATACCATATTTTTCAGTTCCACATGTTTTGTGCCTCTGTGATCTGTGCGTGTGCATAAATGGTAAACTTTGGCCTAATATAGTTGAAATTGAGTAATTATTTTTCTCAAGAACTTTCAGTTTGATGTTTTGTAAAAAGATACTTAAATGTTGAAACAAAGGGAACAATTTTTTTGTAATTTTTCTATTATTTAACATTAAGTTCTGTTTTATGTCGTCCCCAAACTAAATGACTTTGACACTCATGGTGTAAACGCAATGATTCTCAAGGTCTCGATTCAATTCGATGACTTTTGATATCGATTAATTTCGAGATATTTTAGTTTCTGAGATTTTCACAGGATGGATGATGCAAATTGTACAAAATGTCAGTCGAACCTGGCGCATCATTTAAACTATTGTTTACTTAAAACAATTAACAGTGGTTACAATAAAGCACACTTTGTTTTTAACATGACCACACACACGTTCAAACCTGAACCTTAAAAACCAGCTCGATTAAAAAGTTTCGGCCTCGAAGCTCAGCAGACAGTTTGAAGTAACTACCAAAGTTGTCCAGAGGAGGGCACTGTTGTGGCGTTGTTTTGCGAGGACACGGACAAGCTACGCTGTCCTCCTCAGTGGACAAAGTAGCAAACAAATCTGCAGAATCGGCTGTTTTATGCAGAGGACACAAGCGACGGCAAATAGGAAAAGATCGATGAGTAACAATCACATTTTTTGGTAACAGCTCTGTTAAATATGTCACTGTTGGTGATTTGTAGAAGACAAACATATGTTCCTTTTCTCTCCCACTTACAAACACCTCAACTGTGTGTGAAGATGATTTTTAAATGTGTTGATCAAGGCGTCTGGACAGAAAGGAAACAATTTCATTTATTAGAAAGTCCCCCTTTATTCAGATTAAAATGTCACAGATTACAATAATATGAACAACTCGTTCAACGACCGGCCACAGCTTCAGTGGCATGCTGGGTAAAAAACTGTTTCTCTACTTTAAGAAACCAAGGGAGTGATGACATCACTTCCTTTTACTGACTCCTCCTCCTTCCCTTCTGACTTTTTTATGTAATATTCTAAGGTTGGTAAAAATAAAAAAAACAAATGCTATAAATACATCATATTCGACATAAGGTACAAAACAGATCAAGTATAAATATGGCACTAACACAAACAGATGGACAGAATGTGATTTTGATTAAAATCTAGACATTAACAGTGTTGAAAACTGCTGCTGCAATGTGTTATTTATCTTTAACATGTTATTTAACCTTAATAACACTTGCTTGTCCCTAATGTTATTTGTCCTTAACACGTTAAATGACCTTAATAACATGGTAATTATCCCTAATTATCATTCATAACATTAAAACATGTTTTGTGTTCCTAAAAACATGCTAATTGTCCTTAATAACCTGTTATTTGTCCTTCATGAAATGTTATTGTCCTTAATAACATGTTAATTATCCTTAACATGTTACTTATTTTTAACACTATTATTCTTAACATGTTTTTGTCCATACTAACACGTTAATTATCCTTAATAACATACTATTTATACTTAATAGTGTGGTCTACTACGAGGTACTGACTCATATTAAGCACTGACTAAGCCATGAGTGCCCCCTGCTGGCCACCTGCACCGAGAGCCAACATAAGAAAGGCATGGTTACGGTATTTTATCCTACACAAAAGTCCATAGAGAAAATCAGTGATTTTAGCTCACAGGGACACAGGAGCTGCTGGTCTACTGCTGCCTCGTGTGGTCATTTTGTGTCACTGAGGTAAACCTGAAGGAAGGATTTTTAATGCCGAATTGACAAAATAAGACATTTGTACTTACTGATGGAGGCAGCAGTGGATCAACAACTCCTGTGTGCTGTGATGTAAAATCACTGATTTTCTCTATGGACTTTGGTGTGGGAGAGTGAGTGGTTTACAAAGCAACACAAACGCCAGTTTCTTGTTGGAAAAGTCTTTCTAACCGTAAAATTAAGCATCAAAAATATTCTTAAAATATAATAGACTTACGCAACTATAGATTTGATGAATTGAGCCTTTTGTGAAGCAAAGCCAGAGCTGACTGTGTGTCAGTGACTCGTGCAACCAAACCTCAAAAAACCCAAACTATCTGTTTAATATTATCTGTTTTGGAAAAGGATTTCTTTTTAACTGGTTTAAAAGTGAAAATTGATGCAGTGTTATTTAAAAAAAAAAAAAAAAAGTCTTTTTACATCTAAACAAAAAATATGAATGAAAATCACAAGCTTTTACATAAATGTCGTCCTCATTAACGTGAAGATCAGCGGCTCTGCTGAAAGTCTGCAACGGCTTCGTGAAAAGACTCTTTGGATCCGAAGGGTTTCTGGTTCCTCCTGGAGATGATGGTTCCAGGAAGTGCCCTCTTCCTCCTCCTCCTCCTCTTCCTCCTGACTCTGTTCCTCTTCCATTCCCTCGTCATGATGTCCACATCACTTCCTGGACAGAAGCTGGTTCTCCAGCTGCTCCAGACGAGCTGTCATTCCAGCCAGTGGACGTTGGATTAAGGACAAATAAAGTCCAATTTTATTGGTGTTCACTGTTAACGGTGCATTCAATTCAAATCCTGTGATAAGAAGAGATTAACTTTGCGTCGACACCTTCAGTCGCTTGAACTGAAATAAATAACCATCTCATAATGGTTATTTATAAGAGTATAATAATTCATTGGAACAAAATGTTGGTATGTGTATGTGGGATTAGACTCTCTACCATCAGATTAAGTTTTCATCAGGATCAGCTCCAGATTACAGATTTTGCGACAATTTAAATGTAGTTGTAGTCGGCGACGTGTTCTAATTACCATTTGGTAAGAATCGACCCAATGATGATGTCACAAAACATTGTCAAATTTTTAAAAAAAATCCCCATCTCTTATAATGGGCAAAACAGTAAAAGAAACTAAAATATCTCTGTCAAAACCCATCAGATTTTAACTAATTTTGGCAGGACCAGACACTCCACCGTCAGACCAAGTCTATAATCTGGATCTGATTCAGATTACGGCCTTGGTGTTAATGTAAATGTAAGTCCCATTGAACAAGTTCAGATGTGTATATCTCTGTGACATGTTAACAAATCAGGATGATTTTTTTTTGTGATGTGTAGATGATCATCCAAGTATGTTCTCATTAACATTTGGTAAGAATTGACCCAGTGATGACGTCACAAAACTTTGTCAAATTTTAAAAAATCCCAATCTCGTATAATGGGCAAAATACTAAACTAAAATATCTCTGTCAAAACTCAGTGGATTTTAATGAAATTTGGTCTGTATATGCAGGATCAGATACTACCATCAGACCAAGTTTATAATCTGGATCTAATCCAGATTACGGCCTTGGTGTTAATGTAAATGTAAGTCCCATTGAACAAGTTCAGATGTGTATATCTCTGTGACATATGATGATGTCACAAAACATTGTCAAATTTTTAAAAAAATCCCCATCTCTTATAATGGGCAAAACAGTAAAAGAAACTAAAATATCTCTGTCAAAACTCATTGGATTTTAATGAAATTTGGTCTGTATATGCAGGATCAGATACTACCATCAGACCAAGTTTATAATCTGGATCTAATCCAGATTACGGCCTTGGTGTTAATGTAAATGTAACATGGTTCAGTCCCATTGAACAAGTTCAGCTGTGTATATCTCTGTGACATCTTAAAAGATCAGGATGATTATTTTGTGATGTGTAGATGATCATTCAAGTATGTTCTCATTAACATTTGGTAAGGATCGACCCAGCGATGACGTCGAAAAACAGAATTTTAAAAAATCCCCATCTCTTATAATGGGCAAAACAGTAAAAGAAAGAAACTAAAATATCTCTGTCAAAACTCATCGAAATTTTAACGAAATTTGGTCTGTATTTGCAGGATCAGACCCTCTACCGTCAGACCAAGTTTCATCTGGATCTAATCCGGATTACGGCTTTGGTGCTGTAATCTGGATTATAATGTTCAGATGTATATATGTGTATATCTCAGCGATATCTGAACAGATCAGGATGAATTTGGTCATGTTTGCATCTGATGGTACTATCTATAAGCATGTAAAGTTCTACACAGATCCAGAAAGTTCTTCTGGATCCAGTGGATCAGAATGTAGGCGTTTCAGGTGCTGGTTAGTAAAAAACGAAGTGTTTCTTGTTTCTTTTAAAAGACTTCTTTAAAAAAACGAGTCAGTGTGCGTGAAGAGAAGGATATTTTTTAGTGTGAGCTGCTCCAGGCTGCTCATGGTGGCCCGCTGGAACTCCACCAGACTCTCACAGGCACACGGGTCCTTGACCTCGATCTCCCCCTGACTCTCCTCTGCAAGGAAACCAAACCAAAACAAGGCAAAACTAGTGGCAGGGTTTAAACAAATACATTGTTAAGAGAGAAAACGTGGAAGAGCAACAAAGAAAATCCTGTGCATAAAAAGTTCGATTAAAATTATGCAACTCATCAAAATGACATTCTGTCATTAATTTTGTTTTTTGGCGCCCTCTATGGGCTGTAAACCAAATTCCAGTCATAGAGGAGAACGCTTTGTAATTCTCAGAGATGAAATTTGTTTAGATTTAATTCTTTAGAAATATATTCATGTTGAAACTTCAGCTAAAGAGAGAGCATTTTTCTTTCAATTTCTTTTTTTTTTCCCCAGTATCAACATTACCAGTAGGGATTATGTTTTTAAAAACAGAACAAACTAATAATCTCAGATATAACATATTTTCATATAATAAAAAAAATATCATGTACAATTAACAAATAGAAATTAAATTTAAATTTCAATGTGTGGTTTAAAAAAATAGACAAACAGAAAACAATTTTAAGTTAAATTTGCAAAAGTAGATGCTGTTTTCTATTTAAAAAAAAAAAGAAGAAGTAAAATTGAATCTGCTGGTGTCATGTGGTATCTTCTTCACTAGGTGGAGCCAAAGGCTAATAAATCATGACACTGACTTAGAAACAGGCTTCTCTTTAGGTTTGGTTTTTGATGATGACTTCAGATTATTTTAATTACCTTGTGACGAGCTTTCTAACCTAGATTATAAAAGGTGCTGTATAAATTATAATATAAATTATAATCTGGGGTTGGGGGGAATTGATACAGAGAAATATTGCGATATATCTTTTTTGAGACACCGAGTATCTTTTTTTTTTTTTTTAGTTTTTTGTTTGTTTTGTTTTTTTTTTTTGCATACAATTTTTAAAATGATGAACTTTTTGTGGATTAGCAGAAAATAAAATCAGTCCACTAGGTGGTGCCAAGTGCTCACACTATCACAATATATGATTTCATAAATACTCTGTATTTTGTAATATCGTGATAATATCATATATCCAAAAGTTATCCAAAAAACTTTTACCATGACCTGGACGACTGAGAATCTTCACAGATAGTATCATATAGTTATAATCTCACCCTGATGCACAGTATAATCTGACTAATGTGGGTTATCCTGGGTTATTCCGGGCTAGCGTCCTTGTACCTGGGCAGACGTTGAGCTTCAGGTTCTCAGCGATGGTGCTGATGGCCGTGAAGTCGGTGGTGTAATAGAAATGTTTGTCCACAGGCTCCGAGGCGATTTCGCGCAGCTCGTCCTCCACGGCTTTTCCCACGCCCACGGCGTACATGGTGATCCCTGCACACGTTAAACACGTCAGTGAGCAGCGACGCGTGGCGCGCGGAGCTCGTCACAGACCCGGGTTTGAGCCTCTTACCGGCTTCTTTGGCCTTCTTGGCGTACTCGGTGATGTCGTCCTGCGATCGTCCGTCTGTGAAGACCAGGCCGACCCGGGGGATGTTGCGTTTGGCGGGTCTGGCGCCCTCTGCCTCTGAGAAACTGTTCTCCAGCATGTGCTTCAGAGCCAGACCCGTCATGGTTCCTTTCTCCATGTAGTCCACCTACACGAAGACCACAATTAGTTTTAGAGTTGATATAAGTAGATGATCGTGAGAACAATCAGTTCAGGGTTCCCACGTCTTAGTTTGACATCAAATCCAAGGACTTTTCAAGGACTTTCCAGGACCACTTCCCTAAAATTCAAGGACTGAACGTGCTGGCACAACATCCATGTCTATTTAGGGTGATTTCCAAAAACTTTCAAAGGCTTTGGTTTTTAGTGTTCAAATTCACAAACTTTCAAGGATTTCAATGACCCATGTCTATTTAGGGTGATTTTCAAAAACTTTCAAAGGCTTTGGTTTTTAGTGTTCAAATTCACAAACTTTCAAGGATTTCAATGACCCATGTCTATTTAGGGTGATTAAAAAAAAAAAACTTTCAAGGGCCTTGGATTTTTTTTGCAAATTCACAAACTTTCAAGGATTTCAATGACCCATGTCTATTTAGGGCAATTTAAAAAAAAAAACATTCAAGGACCTTGGATTTTTTTTTGCAAATTCACAAACTTTCAATGACAAATGTCTATTAAAGGCAATTTAAAAAAAAAAAAAATTCAAGGGCCTTGGATTTTTTTTGCAAATTCACAAACTTTCAAGGATTTCAATGACCCATGTCTATTTAGGGCAATTAAAAAAAAAACATTTTAATTTTAACATTCAAGTGTTTGTTTGTTTGTTTTTTTAAATTCACAAACTTTCAAGGACCCACTTCAGTGGCGGACCACATAAAACTGACCATGTGTGGCCAGTGAGCCACGTGTTTGAAACCTCTCCTCTGGTGTGGACATTTTAGTATTTATCCATCGATGATCAACATAATGACCATACTTTCATCTGTGCTGACAGAATAAATCATGAATCACTGCCAAAGCTTTTGCAGAAGACGTAATAATACTTAGCATATGCTGGCAAAGGTCTCAAACATGCGGCTCACAGGCCATAAACGGTCCCCCCCTTTGTTTTCTTACGGCCCGACACTTATTATTAACTTTTAATGAAAACCTTAAGACGTAAATTCAAACGTGAACTCAGAACTTTACCTTCATGACGGCAGCCTTGATCTCTTCAGCAGAGTGGTACATGTTGAGAGGGAACTCTGTCCTGACCCGACTGGAGTACTGGACCAGACCCACCCTGGTGCCGTGAGCAGACACGTCCAGCGAGTCCACGACCTGAGACGCACGGAAGAGGTGAGGGACAAATAAGTATGGATAAATATAAATATATAAATATATAAATATATAAATATAACGTGGAAACACGTCCCACCTGGTTCACAAACTGTTTGACCAGCTCAAAGTTCTGAGGGCGGACGCTCTTGGAGCCGTCGATCAGCAGAACCAGGTCGATGTTTGCAGATTTACAGGCTGAAGAACAGAAGAAGAAACTGATTTAAAAATAATAATAATTTTATATTAAAGGATAAATATTCAGACAGAGAAAAATATCAAAATAAATGTGTAGGTTGTTTTCTGGTTCCTGTTATAGTTGTCATAGTAACACACTGCAAAATCAGCACTAGAAATAAGTATAATATTCCAAAATTGACTTAAAATGTTCTTGTTTTAGGAAAAACAATCTGCCACTGAAGTTAATACATTTTGCTTGGCTAGAATTCTTGAAACAAGTGTGTAAATCATGCCACTTTTAGACTGTAACTTTGCTTACAATGAACAAAAACTAGACTAAAATGTATAAAAGTTGTGCGCGTCACAAGCAAAGAAATTCTGTTACAATGAGTCTTCCTTTACTAAATCAGAATCAGGATACTTTATTAATCCTGGAGAAAATTGTGTGTGAATTGTGTCATAGTCGCTCCAAACCGCGGTTACAAGAAAGAAGGAAGTTAGAAGAAATAAAGTACCAAATAAAACAAAAATAGTATAATAACAGATATGATAAATATATGTATATATTCTTGTGAAAAGCAAAATATTTATCTAGTGTATCCTACAAACATACACTGTATATACATTATATCTGCATATTAGTAATAAATATATGTACATTTACTTGTATAAATGTATATTATAGATGTTTAAATTGGACAATATATAAATTACTGCAATGACTATTCAAGTGAAGAGGCTAATGGTGAAACTGCTGATAAAGACATACTTTTATAATCAATTAAAATATTCTGAACAGAGAAACAGTTTTCAGTTTTTACTCCACACTGTTATTTTTTCCACATGTTCTTTTCTAACACAAATAAACATCTATGTGTGCGTGTGTGTGTGTGTGTGAGGCTCAGGTGTTGTGCTGTGACTGTAACAGCAGGGGGCAGTGTGGACTCACTGCCGCAGCTCTTGCCGTCCTCCTGCAGCAGCTGACCCTCTGGACACATGCAGTAGTATGATCCAGGAGTGCTGACACACTGGTGCTCACATCCGTGTTCCACTGTGTTACACACGTCCATGTCTGCACAGACACAGGTCAGCAACACGTAAACACACACATGTCCATGTCTGCACAGACACAGGTCAGCAACACGTAAACACATGTCCATGTCTGCACAGACACAGGTCAGCAACACGTAAACACATGTCCGTGTCTGCACAGACACAAGTCAGCAACACGTAAACACACACATGTCCATGTCTGCACAGACACAGGTCAGCAACACGTAAACACATGTCCGTGTCTGCACAGACACAGGTCAGCAACACGTAAACACACACATGTCCATGTCTGCACAGACACAGGTCAGCAACACGTAAACACACACATTCTTGTGTTTGGTCCCCCTAAGGATAGAAAAACATGTACAAACACACACACACACACTGGTTTCCATGACTTCAGAGGACATTGCATTGACCTCCATTAATTTCCTGGTGACTTACTGTAACCTTGTAGAGATGTGGATTCATTTTTTGTAACAAGTAATTATTTTGATCTAGATTGATGTCTTGTAACACCTGTGTGTGTGCGTGTGTGTGTGTGTTAAAGGGCTTTTTCAGGGTTAAGACCTGGTTTTAGGGTTAGGGTTAGAATTGGGTTTAGGTTAGGGTAAGGCACTAGAGAATGCATCATGTCTATGAGTGTCCTCACTATGAATGCTATACAAACACGTGTGTGTCACTGACTTGTGCACGTCTTCTTGTCTTTATTGAGTTTGAATCCTTTGTCGCAGTCGCAGGTGAAGACGCCCGGTGCACTGACGCAGATCTGCTCGCAGTCATGTTTCCCTTCGGCGCACAGGTCGATGGCTAAAGAACACACACAAATAATAAATGTAAAGTACCATAAATTCAGCACTATAGAGCGTGCCTGACTATAAGCCGCACCACCCAAATTTCATAAAATTTAAGAAATTTAAGAAATACACATATAAGCTGCACCTGACTATAAGCCGCAGGTGGCCACGCTGACACATGAGCTCTTTATGGTACACAGAAAAAATTATTTTAAATGTTTAATTACCAAACACGGCAGTAACACAGCTGTAATACAGCAGTAAAATGAGATAACCAGCTGTAATACAGCAGTAAAATGAGATAACCATCTGTAATACAGTAGTAAAATGAGATAACCATCTGTAATACAGCAGTAAAATGAGATAACCATCTGTAATACAGTAGTAAAATGAGATAACCAGCTGTAATACAGCAGTAAAATGAGATAACCATCTGTAATACACTCCTTTTGCACTGAGTTAGTACTTCGTGCTGCCGTCTCCATCGTCTCACCACTGATTCATTGATGCCAAGCTGACGTGCAGCGGCTCTGTTTCCTTCTTGGAGCCAAATCCATCGCCTTTAACTTAAAAGCTGCATCATAAGCATTTCTTTGTGTGTTATCCATGACGAGGGTGTGAACATGAAGCGCAAAAAGACTGTTCAAAACAATTAAACTAGCGTCTTCCTCGGCGCATTACAGCATCTCTTCAACCTGTCTGTCTTGCTCTTGCGCTGCTGGAGCGCCCTCTGGTGGTCGTAAATATCCATTCAGATTCAGAAAACTTTATTTATCCCGGTGGGGCGATTGAGGAAATCATAAAAAACCATAAATAAGCAGCATCAGTCTATAAGCCGCAGGGGTCAAAGAAACAGTAGCGGCTTATAGAGCGGAATTTACGGTAATGGTTTTAATCTTTTGTAAATATTACTGTGGAGTGAATCACTGTATCATTTTTCAGCATCTGAAATGTGAATATTTTTATTTTGGTCTTCCTCATGTTGTGGGGACCTAAATCTGTCTCCACACTCACATTATGGGGACTTGTCTTCCTTATGGGGACAAAAATCAAGTCCCCATAACGTAAATGACTCCATTTTAAGGTGACGACGTGTTTTGAAGTTATGTGTGTGCGTGTGTGTGTGATGTAAACTCACGTGTGCACGTCTTCTTGTCCTCGTTCAGTGTGTATCCATCGTCGCAGTCGCAGGTGAAGACGCCCGGTGCACTGACGCAGATCTGCTCACAGTCATGTTTCCCTTCAGCGCACAGGTCGATGGCTAAAGAACACACACACACACACACAGAAGGTTTGAGCAGCTGTTCTTCCTTGGACGCTAAGGTTCTGCCTCATTGGGACCAGGTTTTGGTCTCCTTCAGCACTACTGGTCCTGAAAAGGTCAGTGTTTACGACAGAAAAGGTCTTAAAGAGATAACAAATACAAGAACGCAAACACAAACACAGACATGATGCATTCCCGAGCCCCTTAACTAACCCTAACCATCACAACCAAAGGCCTAACCCTAACCTAAACCTAATTCTACCCTAAAACCAGGTCTTAACCCTTAAAAGGCCCTTTAAAGAAGTGAGGACCAGACAAAATGTCCTCACTTGTGTGGTTTATATGATTTTTGGTCCTCACAAAGCCACAAATACAAGAACAGACACGCAGTGAGTTAAACTCTGAGTGTGTTTTGTCGACAGGGTTGATTTATTGCTCTTTCCAGGTAAACTCTTTTCTGGGAAACAGTTTGGAGACATTCATCTGTAATTGAGCTCCAAAGCATATTTGAATGATTAGAGCTGGAGTTTAAAACAGAAACAGTTGCACTAAAAGCCAAATATAAATACTTTTCTAAATCAAAAATGTATTTTTTAAAATACATATGTATTTTGTAAAACTGAGCTCAAACCCAGCCGCATCTTGTTTACCTTAAAAATAAAAGCTGCAGAATCACTGATACACTGATCCATCAGGACTGCAACAGTCTGATTTAACGTACGTCTCTTTATGTTGTATCTCTGTGGGATTTGGGTTAAAAACACAACACAATTACAGTTTTACTGGAGCTTCAAAGGTTTGTGTGTTTTCCACATCCATAGGTTGTAAATTTACTAAATTTCTGTTTCCTCAAAAAAAGATGCTAAAATTCAGGTTTTGTTGAGGCACTGACTCAAAGACATGTTTTAAAGTTAGGCTGAGGTTAGGGTTAGGTTAAGGTTAGGGTCAAGGTCAGGGTAAGGGGCTAGTGAATGCATTATCTCTGTGTCCTCACTAAGATATAAAAACAAGTTTATGTGTGTGTGTGTGTTTTCATGGATGGATTTTCTCGAATAACCGATCAGTTGTTTGATCCACAAAATGTCAGGAAACGTTGACAAATGTTGATCAGTGAAAATGATGATGTTCTCAAATAAACTGTTTTGTTTACAAGCCAAAATTAATAATTTAATGATTTCTTTAAAGAAAACTGTCAAATAAATGATCAAAACCAGTCAACAATTAATTTAGTAATCAGTCAATCGTCGCAGGTCTACTACAAACTGCCTGTTGACTTATTCAATAAATCAATTTCTGGCTAGTCCTTGTATACCGAGGACAAGGACAATATTAAAATTGACAAGTGTCATTGATTAACTGTGTATAGACACATATTGACTGTGAGTGGAAGCTGAGAAAAACCAAAGTGCACAGAAAAAGCAATGTTTTCCACAAAAATCCCCTCCTTACCTGTGGACCGGACTCATTAATGTCATGAATTTCATGAACCTCATGAACCTCATGAACGTCACAAACGTCATGAACATCACGAACGTCACAAACGTCAATGAACCTCATGGACGTCATGAACGTCATGAACATCACGAATGTCACGAACCTCATGAACGTCACAAACGTCATGAACATCACGAACGTTGCGAACATCATGAACGTCAATGAACGTCAATGAACTTCATGAACGTCATAGACTTCATGGACGTCATGAATGTCATGAACGTCATGAACGTCACAGATGTCACGAACACTCATGAACGTCATGAACCTCATGAACCTTATGAACGTCACAAACGTCATGAACATCACGAACGTCATGAACATCAATGAACCTCATGAACGTCATAGACATCATAGACATCATGGACGTCATGAACGTCACAAATATCACGAACCTCACGAATGTCACGAACCTCATGAACGTCACGAATGTCACGAACATCACAAACGTCATGTATGTCACGAACCTCATGAACGTCACGAATTTCATGAACGTCACGAACGTCATGAATGTCACGAACGTCACAAACCTCATGAACCTCACGAACGTCACGAACGTCATGAACCTCATGAACGTCTACGTGCTCTGGGCTCTTACTCACCTCGGCAGGTCTTGCTGTCGTCCTGCAGCCTGTATCCGTGGTTACAGCGGCAGTGGTAGCCGCTGAGCACGCTCACACACTCGTGATCACAACTGTGGTTCCCGAACGAACAGTAGTCGATCACTGAGGGGGGGGGGGGCAAAGCAAGCGAAGCCGTGAAGCAGCAGCAGCAGAGAGAAAGCATGGCTGAACACACGTGTGACTGTGTCATTGTTCCTGTTGACTGACCACAGATCAGCCTCATCCTTCAACTACAGGTAAACCCACTAATCAGCTAATATTTGCATGTATTAAAATGATTTATATTATTATTATAATTTATTAGTCAGACAATTAATACAAATGAAAGTTTATTCTAAGAAAATTTGTTGGAACTATTAGTGAAAAAAAATGTATTTTGACTAGATTTGATGCGCCCACACATGGACTGATGTTTGTTTAATAAATAAAATTCAGAGAAAATGGAAAATCATATAAATTTAGAATAATGTATAGTTTTGATGAGCACATTTTTGTGCAAAGGGTGCTTAATGTGAGTAATTGATTGAGAAAAAATGAATGATTCCATAGCAATAAATGTTTTCACATATACCAGGCTGCAATAATCAAACGATAATAATTAGCTTTTTGATGCATTATGACAATTTTTTTAAATTCATAAATATTTTATGTGTATGATTAGGACTGATTAAATAAAAAAAAAAGTGAGAATTTATAAAAATTTATGTGCACATTTTGGGCGAAGGGCATCAAAGGGTTAAGTTGCTGATGCTAAGCTGAAGCTAATTAGTTTATTGTTGATTAAAAGACTTAATTTGATGTTGAGGACTATTTTGAAAGCCACAGTGTTTTTGCTATCACTCTGGAGATTTTAAAATCTTTTAGCAAACATTTTGAAAAATCTTAAAAAATCTTTTTTTTTAGTGTATATAGTGTATAATTAGCTCTAGAGTATGACAGCTTAAGAAAATATTTCTTCATCTTCATGTTAAACAACCTTTTCCATCAGGAACTGGAAGTTTGAGTCACTTGGTAACCCGCGCACACTCTCCTACACCAAATTCCATTAATAATAGCAGTGATTTAAGCTCACAGAGTACTGGAGTTGTTAGTCCACTGCTGCCTCAAAAAGTACATTTGTGTTCCTGAGGAAAACCTGAAAAAAATAATTCAAACACCGATGTCACAAATTAACACATTTGAACTTACTGATGGAAGCAGCAGTGAATCAAAAACTCCTGTGTGCTGTGACGGTAAAATCGTCAATTTTCTCTGAGGGCTTTGGTTTGCGGGGTGAGTGGTTTATAAAGCAACACAAACCTCAGTTTCCTGTTTGAAACAGCTTTTTAACAGCAAGATTAAGTGGCAAAAATGTTCTTAAAATATCATAGAGTTAAGCAGGTATAGATTTAAATAAGCGAGCATTTCATTAAGTTGCTAAAATCTGTTTTTCAAATCAGTTTTTATAAAAGTTGAAGATTGGCCAGCTTTAAAAACATTAAAGAATACAGGCAACATTAGATGAATGTTAGCCTGTTAATCCTTTTATTGTGCTTTTTAAAACGAGGAACCTGACGCAGCGTCACACTGAGCTTCATGAAGCAGAGGAGAAATCAGCAGCATGTGTGCATCACAACTGATGTGGCCCCATAAACTCCACCACGCAGGTTCTCTTTTTGTCTGTCTGTCTCATACCAGACAAACTTAGGTAGAGACATGAAGCGTGAACCAAAATAAATAGAGATTTTCTTCATGATCCAAGAACGTTTCCTAAAGACAGGAAACACGTAGGCCTTCGAGTGTTTTCTCAGCAAAAACCTTAATTAATATCAACATTTAAACCAAAAAATCAAATGTATCTCTGTACAATTCAGCACAGATTTTCAGAGAATTCATTTTTTTCTTCTTCTAATGTCCTATTATTGGATTGTTTGTATCAGTATTTTTTCTCTGTGTCGGTGTCAGTGTGTTTGTGGGACTAACTTGAGCACGTCCTCTTGTCGTTGTTCAGCTTGTATCCTTTGTTACAGTCGCAGGTGAAGGATCCAGGAGAGCTGATGCAGATCTGCTCACAGTTGTGCTTCCCCTCAGCACAGAGGTCAATGGCTGAATCACACACACACAACAACAACAATTTAAGTCACTATTATTAAACATAAAGTAAATAATAATAATAATAATTTTACTTTTTGTTTGCCAGCATGTTAAACCTTGGGTTTCCGCGTTACGAACGTTGCGACTCTGTCTCTATATTTAGCAAGTATGTGTTATTTGAGACTTTTGAAGACACTAGCGTTCTGAAGGTCTTTACACACCGGATGGAACCAACGAGCGACAGATTCTGACGCGACGCAGCCCCTTATGGACATCAAGAACGATGAGAAGGAACTAATAAATTATGAGGAGGAGCAAAAAATCACACACACGCACACGCTGCTGCTGTTCTCTGGCTGATGCAGCTCACAGTGATGCCAGTAAAAATTATTTTGAAGCTTGATTTTCACTCCCGCCATCTCACTGAAGCACCTTTACAACCCCCCCATCCACACGTCCGCAACTGTTTTAGACTTTATTCTTCTTTATTAACATGAAACAGGTTTTGAGAAACAAACACAGTCAAGTGAAATGTTTTGACTGTACGTCATCAACAACACTCAAGAACTTTGAGGTGCAGTGGAAACACAAACTACACTGATTAACAGGAGCTTATTTACCCAGGTAAATTAGTTCCTGGTGATTTTGGTGGAAAAGGGGCTTTTGAAAAGGGAAAGGGATCGTTTTGTTGCTGCTTTCACATTGTTACATCTCGACGTGGCATTCCAGATTGCCTCACTTCCTGCCCCTGGGTGTTTTCCCTCCAGTTTTGATTGCCTGCCCCGCCCTCATTAGATTCACCTGTGTCTCGTCATCTCCCTTCACCTCAGGTGTATATAAGCTGTGTTCCTCTTCCCCTCTGTGCCAGTTCGTCTTAGTGCCTCAGCGTCTGAACGTCCCAGCCATTTAATTACTTGTATCTGTTGTCCGTGGTTTTTGGATTATTGCCTGTGTATGACTTCCGCCTGTGCCTGCCGTTTTGGATTTGTTTGTTTGAACTGACTGATCTTTGTGTACCGACCACCTCTTTTGGACACAGTAAAGTGACTTTGTGTTCTCAGTCTGAACTGTCTTGGAGTCGTGCCTTTGAGTCCTGTTTTTTGTGGAGAACCCGTCTTAACACACATTAGCTGTGCTTGGAGCCACCAACGTGTTTCTGCTCACATAGTTGTTGTGTTTGGAGCATTTACACGTCTGTTCAGTCTTGTAACACCTGAAGTGAAAACACTGTGTGTCGGGAGACAATAACTGAGTAAAGTCTTCCACCATCAAGAGTCGTGGAATAAAAGATTATATAGACTAATATATATCTATCTATATTTAATATAATACTAATATATGTTTATCTATATTGACTATAGATAAAAGACTGTGATGCTATTTGTGTCTGGCAGCCATTTTGTTTCTCATCTATAGTGTAAAACAAACCGTCCAGGTTTTGTCCCTGAATGTTTTGACCCAAAAGTCTGTATTGCAATTTGTTTTTTGTTTATTTGTTTGTTTGTTAGTTTCTTTACCTGCACACGTTTTGCCGTCGTCGTTCAGGGTGTACCCCGGCAGACAGAGGCAGTGGTACGATCCAGGCGAACTCTCACAGATGTGTTCGCAGCCGTGGTCCGACTCCAGACACAGATCCACACCTGCAGCAGGGACGACCAGAGTTAAAGCACCTGACGCATGGTTTCTTTGTCCGCTTACAGGCTCCTGCGTGAGCACGCAGGTACTTGTTACGATCACAGCTCCTCAGTACCGATTTGCAAATTTTTAAAATGCAAAAATTTGCGGAACTGAGTGAACAAATTTGTTTTGCAATGTTAAACTATTTATATATCTGAAGGAAAAGGTAGAGGTGAGGAAGTAAAGGATGATTATTGGTGCATTCCAGTTGCAGTCAAAAGTCGGAATTGTTTAGTTTATTTTTTTTTTTTTGTCGGAAGTTTTGCTACTTTTACTGTTAATTGCACTTCTGTTTTATTTGTATCACAGTAAATCAGTCGCACACATAGTACTGTCCAACTTCCATCAGTGGACATGTTGCTACGCTGTTTGCGTTTGTAAAATACCATGAAGAGCATCAGTACTGACTGGTGTTGCTAACAATGGCTGGCCCGAAACACGTTTGCATCCATGTTTTTTTCCCATCATCTCTGTGGAACATGGTCAGCTCAGCGGTGACAACACGGCGACGCAAGCAAAGTAATGCAGCAGATGCCAACTGCTTACCTTTTCTGCTAAAGTTTTGCTGCATTAAATATTTTCCACAACGAGGAAATATGTCTTTTTAGAGACTTGAGGAGGTGGACATGTCAGTATTCTGCTCTGCAGGGTTAGATGGACACAGATTTTTATTTTAATATGCTTGTTGAACGTTTTGGAGGTTGTTTTTGTTTCAAAATGATGGAAAATCCAGTTTTACTCCAAATGAAAAAGATCAAATTTCAGATCCTTGGCTCATGTTGAGGTTAATTAAAATAAAAGTTAATCCATCTGTCCCATAAAACTTTTTCACTGAGTTTAGAGAAACGTAACCAAAACCACAAAGACATTATTTCGCCTCATAAGTTAAGGTGTTTTATGAGCTTCATTTTCGTCTCCATTTCACGTGGAGTTTTGGAAACTGATGGTTTGCGTTTTCATATTCCTGTAAAATAATTTCACTTTGGAAACCACTCATGAATAAATCTTACAGGAAATAATGTAATGAAGCCAGGAGCCAAGGAAAAGTTTCACCAGACACATGCTTCTTGGACTCTGTAGAAGACGGAGGTGAAGGTTTGTTTCAGTGGTTAATTTAATTGGCAGCCGGTCGTTTTCCAAATATCCTGTTCTGTTTTGGATGATAAAGTATTTTTTTAAAACACACAGTGAGTTTTTAGGGGCAGTGAGATAATTTCACCGCAGTCTTACCGCACAGCTTGTCCTGGAACTGTAAGCCAAACTGGTGAATGAGGTCGAAGGACTCCACCAGGAAGACGTGGTCTTCGAACGGAGGCGACGCCATGGCCCTCAGCGATGTCATGTCGGCCCTGGCCACGCCCACCGCGTAGATCTCGATGCCTTTCTCCCTGGCCTCGGCTGCCACCTCGGCCACGCGGTCCTGGGGGCGTCCATCGGTCACGATCACGGCCACGTTGGGGACCTGAGGAGAAGAAAACGTCTGGATCAGAGCTAAGACGGGACTCTGTGTTTATAAATCCAAGTTTATTACGTCACAAAATACGTTAGCAGCATGTGTTTTCATGGAAACGCAGGTTAGGACAAACTGCAAAGCTTGACATCACGGTTGTTTCAATTCTAAACCGAGTCAGACGTGGACTAAAACAGGAACATCTGGGAGGCGAGCGGTACCTTGGGTCTGTCTCCTTCCTCTGCAGTGAAGGCCAAATCCATGACGTACTTGATGGCGAGTCCCGTCATGGTGCCCTGAGCGAGGGGAACGATCTGGTTGATGTTTTTCACCATGGCCTCCAGTTTACTGTGCGTCTTCAGGGAGAACTCACTGCGAACCTGCAGGTCGATGACGACGACGATGATGATGATGAGGAGGAGAATGGCAACGTGTGCTTGAACCTGCATGAAGATCTGCTTACCTGGCTCGAGTACTGAACCACTCCCACCCTGGTGGCGTTGGGTCCGATATCCAGAGTGTCCAGGATGTCGATCATGAACTTCCTCATGGTCTCGAACTCGTGTGGCCTGACGCTGCGGGAGCTGTCGATGAGGAAGATCAGATCCACCGGACCGGATTTACATTTCTGCTCCGGACCTGAGACCAAGACCGAGAGCTGAAATTCACTAACTATGGAACGACACGCAACACTATGACCTGAATCAACACTCAATGGTTTTATAACATGATGCTAAAAATAGATGCTCATTTAAAGGTCAAGTGTGTAAATTTTTACTGTGGGGACCTAAATGTGTCTCCACACTCACATTATGGGGACTTGTCTTCCTTATGGGGACAAAAATCAAGTCCCCATAACGTAAATGACTCCATTTTAAGGTGAAGTTAGGCTGAGGTTAGGGTTAGGTTAAAGTTAGTATAAGAGCCATTTTGAGGAAAATATATATATTTTTTTGGTTGTTAAATTTATTGTTGAGCAGTGCATTTACAAATTGGACCACTAGGTGGGGTGTGCGTGCGTTGAGGCTCATAGCCAGGCATGTGCTTTTTTTACTTTAGCTTTCATTATGAGACAATCAGGTGTAGAGACAACAATCAGGTGACCGACCACAACCCAACCAAACTAAACTGACTGTGAGCTCCTTGTTTGGATTTTGTTTCAAATACTGGAGTTTTTTTAATATTGTATTTTCGTGTTCTGTTATTAAACATTATGGAAGAAGATTTTTGAGTTTAGAATTTGATCGCGTCAGACTGGTTGTTAAACACCTGCTCCGTTAGTGGCATACAGAAATTACAGTTAGGGTCAGGGTCAGGGTTAGGGTTAGGACTCTAGTAATTATGGTTAAGGTTAGAGTAAGTCTCCAGGAAAGGAATGGAAGTCAATGCAATGTCCTCTGAAGTCATGGAAACCAGTGTGTGTGTGTGTGTGTGTGTGTAGCAAAGCCACAGCAGAAGCCTTCTATCCATCATCTGTCCTTCCCTCCTTCCTTCCTTTCCTCCTCCCTTCCCCCTTCCCATTATTTAGCAGCTGGACTCTTTGGACTCTCTGTGTCTCCGTCTCAGCTCTGTCTTTGTTCCAGCTGTTTTTGTCTTCACTTGGTTTCTCCTGTGAACCTGCTCACACGGTGTAACATCATCTGTGGTATGAGCGGAGAGCGTGCTGCTGCTGCTGCTGCTCTGCGAGTGGGCAGAGGATTCTCCGACTGATCCACATCCAGGATTTCAGAGAAGCTCGTGAGAGTAGAGAGTATGAAACACGCACGTGAAGTGGTGGTGTTTAATGTTTGGGTAAATGTGTGTCTGCTTCAGCGTCTGGAGTCATCCATCCTGTCCACTTTAACGTCTGTGTGTCAAGTCATGACTCGTGTGTTTGATTAAAACAGTCCCGTTCTCCACTCTACTACACTGTAAAAAACACTATGAGAAATTAGCCAAATTTTCTAAAATTTATTTATTTAAATTATTGAAGAAAAATAATCTGACAAGGTCCACTCTACTACACTGTAAAATACACTATGAGAAATTAGCCAAATTTTCTTAAATTTATTTATTTAAATGATTGAAGAAAAATAATCTGACAAGTTCCACTCTACTACACTGTAAAAAAAACACTTTGAGAAATTAGCCAAATATTCTAAATTGTATTTATTTAAATTATTGAAAAAAAAATCTGACAAGGTCCACTCTACTATACTGTAAAAAACACTATGAGAAATTAGCCAAATTTTCTTAAATTTATTTATTTAAATGATTGAAGAAAAATAATCTGACAAGGTCCCCTGTACTACACTGTAAAAAAACACTATGAGAAATTAGCAAAATTTTCTAAAATTTATTTATTTAAATTATTGGAAGAAAAATAATCTGACAACGTCCACTGTACTACACTGTAAAAAACACCATGAGGAATTAGCCAAATTTTCTAAAATTTATTTATTTAAATTATTGAAGAAAAATAATCTGACAAGTTCCCCTGTACTACACTGTAAAAAACACTATGAGGAATTAGCCAAATTTTCTAAAATTTATTTATTTAAATTATTGAAGAAAAATAATCTGACAAGGTCCACTGTACTACACTGTAAAAAACACTATGAGAAATTAGCAAAATTTTCTAAAATTTATTTATTTAAATTATTGGAAGAAAAATAATCTGACAACGTCCACTGTACTACACTGTAAAAAAACACCATGAGGAATTAGCCAAATTTTCTAACATTTATTTATTTAAATTATTGAAGAAAAATAATCTGACAAGGTCCACTGTACTACACTGTAAAAAAACATTATGAGAAATTAGCCAAATTTTCTAAAATTTATTTACTTAAATTATTGAAGAAAATAAATCTGACAAGGTCCACTGTACTACACTGTAAAAAACACTATGAGAAATTAGCAAAATTTTCTAAAATTTATTTATTTAAATTATTGACGAAAAATAATCTGACAAGGTCCACTCTACTACACTGTAAAGAACACTATGAGAAATTAGCAAAATTTTCTAAAATTTATTTATTTAAATTATTGGAAGAAAAATAATCTGACAACGTCCACTGTACTACACTGTAAAAAACACCATGAGGAATTAGCAAAATTTTCTAAAATTTATTTATTTAAATTATTGAAGAAAAATAATCTGACAAGGTAGGTACAATTTGTTTGGCTAGAAATCTTAAAACTAGCTTGTAAATGTAGCCACTTTCAGACTGTAATGTTCATTAAAATGAGGAAAAACAGGCCCAAACTTGCTCACACCAGTCTGTGATAATGAATTGAACACATTGTTAACTACTGAATGCACTAGTGAACACTTGTTACTGGCAATGAAAGCTTTAAATAAGCTGTAATATCTTATTGAGACAAAAAAAAAAATCATTTTTACCTTGAAATGTGATTTATTTTTCTTTTCAGGCAAAACATTTTTAAAATGTCTTATTTTATAGAATAAAGTATATATTGAAAATGTATTTTTGCAGTGCAATGATTCTTTATTCTACTTCATCATTAGAAGTAAAATAAACAAATTCCAGATGTGTAGTCTGCAGTATTTCATGTTTTATTTCATCATTTTTTTCAAGTTTGCAACATTTTGTCTTTTATTTTTCTGTTTGTTTGTTTGTTATTGTTTGTTTTTCCTCCACAGACTGACCTGTTTGCGGTCTGGCTGCTGTGAAGACGACCAGGTTCAGCAGAACGAAACCACACAGAGCTGCGAGCTGTTTCATCTTCATCCTGATGATGTTGACGGAGCTGGACACGGGTGGACACGGGTGGACACGGGTGGACACGGGTGGACACAGGTGGACACAGGTGGACACGGGTGGACACAGCTGGACACGGGTGGACACAGGTGGACACAGGTGGACACGGGTGGACACAGCTGGACACAGGTGGACACGGGTGGACACAGGTGGACACGGGTGGACACAGGTGGACACGGGTGGACACAGGTGGACACAGGTGGACACGGGTGGACTCCACTGGACCTGGACTGTTGAAGGGAGAGAAGTTTGGTGAGAGACGTGTGAAGACAAAGGTTTGTTTGAGGCTCTTTGTTAAAAATATGATCAGATATTGTTTTGTTTTGTTTTTATCGACAGTTTTCCTCAAAACAAATAGAATGTGACGACACAACCAGAGTTGAGCCCATAATTTAACAACACCAGTTGTTAAATTATGGGCTCATTTTTTTGTGAGTTAATGAGAAAATTTCCTGAAAATGAAAATATTGGGTTTGTTTTTGTAAATTAATATAATTTTCCATGGTAAAAAAAAAAACTATTTTGCCCCTGTTTATCTGAATTAACGAGAATTTTTCTTAGACAAAAATGTTTGCGTCCAGTTAATGAAAGACATGAGAAGCTTCTGTTTCCTTTTTGAGCTCGATGTGAAACAAATGTGTCCCACTTGTTCAGTTTAGTCCACTTTTACTTCAATTTTCTTTTACTTTTGAGACATTTTGTATTTACCAAATATTGATTGTGTTGTTACCAAACACCAGAAACAGCGTTTTAGATTTTCCAAAACTCTGGTTCCATGTGGATAAAATTGATAAGATAGTAAAACTGTGGGAATGATTCTCTCTTTTTTTGAATTTACTTGTGTTTCAACACCAGTAATCCCTAATCTGAGCAGTGGTACATTCCAGTCCCACCCCGTCGTAAAACTCTGGACTCCAAACACCTGGATCAGGTGCAGAGCAGTTGGTGTTAATAAGAGGCTGTGGAGTCTGTCATCGCTCTGACAGTTGGACTCGCAGCAGCAGCAGCAGCAGCAGCAGCAGCAGCTGCTGCTGCTGATGATCCGCTCTGTGACAGGTTTACCTTCAGGTCAATTCAAACAGGCACTGTGGGAGACGACTGTGTTCGGGGTCCTGCAGAGGTTTATCGTTGTCTGACAGGCAGCCAGAGTCAGAGCACAAAGACTCTTTTCTTTTCTGTGTTTTTGTCTCTGTCTGTCTCGTTGTCTCTCTCTGTCTCCGGTGTCCTCGCCCGCGTCCTCTCGCGTGTTTGACATGGAGCTGAACCGATTTGCAGCCAAACATTTATTCGTGCTGTTTCTTCAATGACCTGTGGGAAATGAACCGTCCACATAATCGTGTAAACGGTAGAACAGGGGGCCAGATATGTTGATGTTAAAACGTGTGTGGGGGCCGACCATTCAGCCTGACATTATTGGAACCATTAACCTTAAATGCGAATGAATTATTTAATGAAATTTGTATTGCAAATGGCATACTTTCACACAATTTCTTCAGACAGAACACAAATATAGTTATCTTATTCGAGGGCCATATAAATTTTTGTATCACTCGTTCCTTCGTTTTTCAACTGACCATCCAAATCAAAAAACAAAAATATGTTATTTGATTTTGACTGAAATAACAAAAACCAAATTTATTTCTATTATAGATTTGGATCAAAAATACGAAATGGAAAAACGCGCTGCTGGACCAGATTCTTTCCAGAAATAGGCTGAAAAGGGTCACACAAGGGTCATGGTGAGAGTTGGCCACAGTTCTACTGCCATCTTAATAGCTTAGAAATATAAAATAGCTTTTTTTGTGCACGTGTATGTACTTTGGACATGTCTGATCTAAGGAGATTGTAGAAACTACTAAAACTGGCTTAAGAACCGTCCAACCCATTATTAAAAACTGGAAGGATAGTGGGGAACCATTGTCTTGGAGGAAGAAATGTGGTAGAAATCCATCATTTAACAGTGTTTTCCGACCAGAAATTGAAGTTTGTGTCACTTTATAGACTCACTCATTCTCCCACACCAAAGTCCATAGAGAAACTCATCGATTTTACATCACAGCGCACAGGAGTTGTTGATCCACTGCTGCCTCCATCTCTAAATTCAAATGTGCCATTTTGTCACTTCAGCCTTTAAAATCCTTTGTTCAGATTTACCTCAGTGACACAGAGTGACCACACGAGGCAGCAGTAGACCAGCAGCTCCTGTTACTCACTGAGCTAAAAATGTTGATTTTCTATGTGGACGTTGGTGTGGGAGAGTGAGCAGGTTACAGTCAGAAAAAAAAACTGTTTAATGGCAAGATAAAGCCGCAACATTGACCGTATTCTACAGCTAGTGTTACACTTGTTGGCTTGAGAGAAATTTATATGGTTTGTGAGGCCACTGTGACCTTGACCTTTGACCTGTAGCCACCGAAATCCAAGCTGTTAATGTCAAACTTTTACAAAAAAGCTGTCCTAAAATAACTTATGACATCTAATAATAATAATAATAATAATAATAAAGAGAAACAAACTCTCTTTTTTCTGCTTAGGCTTTCAAAATAAAAGGGCTCTTTTACTGAATTTTCTCCTTAAACCTTAAGTAAAAATGTTAAACCGTTAATGGCTTTTTTTTTTTTAAAGGACACTGTTCCTTTGTTACATTATATGCACAAAGTATATACTGTACCTGTAGGTGTATATGAAATGAAAATACAGCGACACACAGAAGAGTCTTTTCATATATCAGTCCATTTCAGGTTGGTCTTAGTGCAGGTTTATGACATTAAACTTAAATGTGTGTGTGTGTTCTTGTACTTGCTGCAGAGTGAGGACCAAAAATCATATAAACACCTACAAAATGAGGACATTTTGACAAAGTGAGGACATTTTGGCTGGTCCTCACTTTTCACCCCTTAAAATGGCTTTTTAAGGGTTAAGACCTGGTTTTAGAGTTAGGGATAGAATTGGGTTAAGGTTAAAGTTAGGTTAATGGGCTAGGGAATGCATATATATATATAAATATAAATATAAATATATATACAGTATATATATCTATCAGGGTCCTCACTTTGACAGAAGTACAAACGTGTGTGTGTTCTTGTACTTGCTGCCAAGTGAGGACCAAAAATCATATAAACACCTACAAAATGAGGACATTTTGACAAAGTGAGGACATTTTGACTGGTCCTCACTTTTTACCCCTTAAAAGGGCTTTTTAAGGGTTAAGACCTGGTTTTAGGGTTAGGGTTAGAATTGGGTTTAGGTTAGGGTTAGGCATCTCATTGTGATGGTTAGGGTAAGGGGTTAGAGAATGTATTATGTCTGTGAGGGTCCTCACTTTGAGAGAAGCACAAACCTGTGTGTGTTTTTGTACTTGCTGCCGAGTGAGGACATTTTGACAAAGTGAGGACATTTTGACAAAGTGAGGACATTTTGGCTGGTCCTCACTTTTCACCCCTTAAAAGGGCTTTTTCAGGGTTAAGACCTGGTTTTAGAGTTAGGGTTAGAATTGGGTTAAGGTTAAAGTTAGGTTAATGGGCTAGGGAATGCATTATATCTATGAGGGTCCTCACTTTGACAGAAGCACAAACGTGTGTGTGGGACAAAGCCCCCTCAGTATAAGTCTCACAGTAACCAACACCCTCTTTTCCATCTCCTTCACCGTTTACTCACTGAACAACAATCTACAATCTACAATGACCCCCCCCCCCCCCCCCCCCCCCCCCCCCCCCCCCCCCCACCCCCTTTTTTTCCCACACACACACACACACACACACAGATGTTCTATATTTATCCACACAGAGGATCTTTGAGCTCAGACGTGATATTTCCTCGTTAAACTTTTCACTGACGTCTGTTCACTGCTTTTCTCTGTTTTGGGTTTTTAAATATAGAAACTGAAACAAAGTCCTGTTTCGTTCCGTTAAACCTTTTAAAAAAAAGGACAAGAAGAAGACACCCTTCTGTGTATATTTAAAGCTATAATCAGGAGCCGTTTTCACCATCCCATGTTAAAACACAGACAAAGAGCAGCAGCTGCTGACGTGAGATTTACCAACAAATTAAACTGTTTCAGACAGTAAAAACAACTAAAACCACCACAGTTTCCTTCTGCTCCAGGTTTTACAGCAGCAGAGTTTCAGACATTTAAAAAAGATCAAAGTGAAAACAAGCTTTTTAAAGTTTCCACAAGTTTCTAAACCAAATGTATTTTACTGTTGTAGGACATGAGACTGGTCTTTTTCTCAAGAACAATCTGTTATTCAATTGTCAACTATTTTAATTATTGATTAATCAATTTGAGTGTTTTGTTTTCAATAATTAAAATAAGTTTTCAGGTTTTTCAGCTTCTTAAATGTGTGTATTTACTGGTTTCTTTGCTTCATTTAACAAGGAAATATTCAAACAGAATCATTTTGGTTTGTGGACAAAAACAACACGTTGAGAAACATCATCATTTGACAAACACTGATCAACATTTTCAAACAAACAACTAATCAACTAATGGAGAAAATAAATGAAAATGACATTTTAGAATGTTATCATTTTGAAGTTTGGGAAACATTTGTTTTAATGTTTTATGGACCAAACAACTAATCAGTTATTCAAGAAAATAATCGTTAGTCATTTTAATGAAGGTTTTGGTGTCGACTCAAGTTTCTGTCCGGGCTTAGATTAGATTATGTTTTCTTTTATCCCACAGTGTGATCCCACACTGGGGAAATTCACATTATATACGTTATATGTCGAACTGGAAGAAGAGACAGAAAAAAGAATAACAAATTTGACAAATATAAAGTATAGAAAAAAATCACATCAGCAGAACTGAAATTTAAAAAGTGTCCCATAGAGTTTTAAAAATATTAGAGATGGTAGAATATTACTTTATTATGTCCGATAACCTCAAGCTTTAACAACAAGAAATATTAATTCTCCAATATGGAAGAAATAAACTTCTGCTTTAAATGTAAACTGCTGATTTTTCTCAATGTTTTTTACAGTTTGCACCTAAAATGAAGCGTGTGATATACGTAGAGGAGTTTTTGATGGAATTAGATTTAATGTTTCTCGCTCTCTGAAAGTCGATCCCGTATGTTTTTGACCAATATTGGAAGGTCAGTAGATATTTGTTTTATATGCTAATCCACAAAAAGTTTATTTGTAAATATCTGTTAAAAAATATGATATATATATATATATATATATATACGCAATTAGGCAATGTACACCTTTTGGTAGCAGAGGTAAAACAGTGCCAAAAACAGAAGTTGCACATAATTATTGCATTAAATGATTGTTGTATTACTGTACAGGTTATGGAGGATTTTAAATCAAAATAAGTCAAGTTGACGTACAGTTACAGTACTGTGACCACAAACATCTTCAGGAACCATCAACTTTGTTGTTTTTGTCCGTGAAAATTGTGTGTTTTGGAAAAACAGGCTGAAGGAAACTAGGTAAAACAGTGCCAAAAACAGAAGTTGCACATAATTATTGCATTGAATGATTGTATTACTGTACAGGTTATGGAGGATTTTAAATCAAAATAAGTCAAGTTGACGTACAGTTACAGTACTGTGACCACAAACATCTTCAGGAACCATCAACTTTGTTGTTTTTGTCCGTGAAAATTGTGTGTTTTGGAAAAACAGGCTGAAGGAAACTTTATTCATGACTTTATTCATCCTGTTTTATTAATTTATCACTTTGTAAATGTAAAACCCCAGATTAGGGGGGGAAATCTTTATTATTTAATGACGTAAAAAGTGTAATATTTCTCCCTGAGAGGAAGTTTCTACTCTACTCATCCATCAACTTAAACTGCAGTCCATATGGGCTTTCTGTTAGTGCTGCCCCCTAGGGAGCAGGACATGTTGATAACTTTTCCAGATTTCCCCCGCTCACTCACGCCACATGTTTCCCTCTGTGTCAGAGGCAACAGTTTCAGCTGCTTCAGGTGAAATGTCAAAGGTCGTCATGAGGCTCACGTGCCTGTGACTCCTCCTCCAAATACTTTATTGATTCATTGTTTAGTTCAAATGTATGTATTTTCTCAGGACGAGCTGAGAAATATTCAATTCATATTTACACTGTACAAAGAAATGCTGAAAATGAAATTCAAATTTCGTGAATGTTTTAGTATTTTTTTATACATATTTTATAAGATCTTACATAAACATTACAAAATTCATCTGTAGTCTGAACTTGTCTTATGGGACTGACCCATGTTACCTTTAAATTGCCACAAAATCCATAATCTGACTCAAATCTGGATGAAACTTGGTCCGATGGTAATAAGTCTGATCCTGCATATATGTACCAAATTTTGTTCAGATCCGTTTAACTTTGACATATATATATATATATATCTTTCAGTTTTGCCCATTATAAGAGAATGGGATTTCTTGAAAATATAATCATAATTAGTGACATCATCAGTGGGTGGATTCTTACCAAAGTTGAATGGGAACATACTTGGGTGATCACCTACCCATCACAAAAAATTCAGATTGATCCATAGAAAAACTGTAAACATTAGGTTGCTAACAGAAGGACAGACGTAAACGGAAAACGTTCGGTTTGATGCTAATTCTAATTGGCACCGAATACATTCAGGAATAGTGACAAATTTAACGCTCTCGGTGTTACTTTAACACTAGATATGACAAGATTTAATCTGAATTGTTTAATTTGCCTCTTTAACACTGCAAGTTTAACTTTGTAGCCAAAAAAATCAATAATCTCATAGAGGGAAAATAAATACACAAATAATTGATACCGAATAGTCGACCTGAATATAATCTCCAAGTGATTATCGCTGCTGATATTTTAGCTGTAATGAAGAATAATATTTGTATCTGTTTTTTTTTTTTTTAACGTTGTCTCTTGACAGTTTGACTTCAGTTATTACAGATATTTGCAAACAATATTATGCAGATTTTCAGCTTTGATGAGCGTTGGCAGATGACGGTGATGACACAACGTACGGTATGTTGCTGCTTTTACACTCTAATACAAAAATACACTTATTCTTTTGTTGTTTCAGTCGCCGTGGTCTGACTGATAGAAAACACAGGTGACGTTACTGAGTCCTGCTGTTTGTTTTCGTCACTTCCTGATGTTTTTGGCAGCTTCAGTCTCTGATCGAGCAGAAAGACGCACAAACAAAAACCTGCTGCTGAACTTCTCAACGCTTCAAATCACAAGGTTGGATTTTAGTTTGAATAGGTTTTTCATTAGCTCTGGACCTCGACTTGTTTAAGTTTTGTATATTAGACCTTTAAAATGTAAGTTTAGCTGCACACACACACACACACACACACACACACACTTAAACAGATGATGACATTTTAGTTCCTCATAAAATGTAAATATGAAAAAAGGACAAGGTTGATTTTAAACAGATGAGATAAATACGAAGCGTGGCAGAGAAATAAAACGGTTTTATTTGTTTGCTAAAGAGAAATGAGTGTGTGAGAAACCTGCCGCACGGCAACAGGTGATTATCTCCTTATACACACACTAAGACCTGTGGTCAGATAAGAGATCCGGGACTGAGTACAAACACGCTTAAATATGTTTCCTCCTACTGCAGTGTGTGTGTGTGTGACTGTAGATTAACTGTTCACTGCGGTGGAGACCATCATCATCATCATCATCGTCTCTGTGGTTAAACTGATTCACTCTCTTGTTTGACCTACACTTGTCTTTTCCACTGGATTTAAGTGACGATGGTGAACGTGTGTGTGTGTGTGAACGTGTGAATTGAACCCGATCATCAGGAAAGCAGAATGAGAAGGACGACGACGGGAGGATCGTGACTTTCAGGTGAGACTTAATTATTCCTAATCCAGTGTTTCAGTGTTGATGGTTAAGTTGGATTAAGGTGGTCACATTAAAGGAACAGTCACTGTCACACAGGAACTGGGCTTCCCATAATCCACAATACTCATCCTTTATCATTGTAGCCAACTTTTTTATTTTATTTTCAGCTTCTCCCTCTCTAATGGTAGTTTTTAGTTCTAGCATGGCTCGGCTCGACTTGACTCTACTTGCTTTTTTTGCTTTTCCATCAGTGATAGAACCTGGTGCTTTTTTTAGTACCTGCTCTGTCGAGGTTCCAGTCGAGCTGAGCCGATACTGAAATGTGACGTGGACAGACTGCCGGCCACCGATTGGTCAGAGAGTGTCGTCACTGGAAGAGTCACGAGCGCGACATCCGAGACGAGAATCAAAGCGAACAATGTTGAACTGTAGATCAGTTAAAAAGACTTGAAAACCCTGAAAACATGCGTTAATCTGCAACATTTAACAAGGACATTTGTAAAATGTCCATATTTAACAGAGGAGTCTGGTGTATTTAGCGACAGCACTGCTGAAAGACGGAGATGGTGAGCCCAATCACAAGCCGTTCAGGCGTATTTCACTTCAGTGACTGTGTCAGACAGGAAGTACTGAACCATTCAGTGAACTCATCTGTTTATAAAACTGAGGAAAACGATTCACTACAAAGAAAACAACGGCTTTGACCGTCACGTGTTTGTGTCGCATATAAAACGTCACCCATGACGAGGAGGAAACAGTAATGTTAAATGACGCGTCTGATACAAAACCAAGTAGAGTCGAGTCGAGCTAAGTCGTTGCTAGAACTGTATAATGGAAAAGCACCATTAGGGGTCGCCACAGCAGATGATCTGCATATTTGATTTGGCAGAAATGTCCTTCCTGATGCAACTGTCCATTTTATCCAGGCTTAGAACCAGCACTAGGGATACACTGGATGTTGGAGCCATTTACAGAGTCCAATTAACAATAAGCTGTTGACCAGACGGGGTCTCAAACCAGCAACCTTCTGGTTACAAGCCAAGTTCCCTTTTCACGCTCCACTGATCAGCTCCAATAGGACATTACACAAATTGTTTCAATTCAATGTAGGTCATTTGTTTAAGGGGAACATTTTGAAATAAACTTTTAATCATGAGATCATTATTTTAAAAGCTAATTTTTTGAAGAATATTTTCACTTTTTTTTGTTGTTGATTTTCTTGAAACATGACACGGGCTGACTTTTTTGTTTTGTTTTGTGGGGTTTGCCCAGGTTTCTACAGATCAATATTGGTTTTTTAAAAAATCCTTAACTGAGTGGGTTTGAGTTTATACAGATAATTAATAATTAACGTCTTAATCTCAACAGACAGACGATATCGGCCACTTAAAGGCATCGTTTAACTCCCAGATTATCACATTTGTAAATGGTGCCTTCATGTGTCCATGTCACTGACAGGTCAACACTGACATTTGGACATGGACCTGGGCAACGCCCCCTTCCTGAAGTGACCGCTGCAGAGGCTCCTCCCACTCCCGTCATGGAGGAATTGGATGTTGTGGAAAATGGAAGCAAAGGTGAGCAGATGATTTTTGTCACAGTGTTGATACTGCGATATTTGTAATATTTTTTTATGTTTATTTTTACTACTTGGCTGATGAGTTTGAGAGACAAAAAGGCTGAAATTCAACATAAATATATATAGCGCAAAACTATTACATATATAACATAGATGTCAGCAAGGAAAAATAGATTTTACCCACTTAACATAAGGCTTGCCTAATAAACACCTGTTTATGTCTTTGACATCTACCTCTAATATTTTTTGCCACATTCTCTTGCCATTAGACTGACTGTTTTTTAATAGGAAACTGAAGTTTTTTCCTTTCTTAAACCACTCACTCTCCCACACCAAATCCCATAGAGAAAATCAGTGATTTTACATCACAGCGCACAGGAGTTGTTGATCCACTGCTGCCTCCATCAGTAAATTCAAATGTCTTATTTTGTAAATTCGGCATTTGAAAATCCTTTGTTCAGATTTAACTCAGTGACACAAAGTGACCACAAGAGGCAGCAGTAGACCAGCAGTTCCTGTGTCCACGTGATCTTAAATCACTGATTTTCTCTATGGAATTTGGTGTGGGAGAGTGAGTGTTGGAAAAGTCTGTTTAACAGCGAGATAAAGACGTGAACATATTCTGGAGACACCATAGACTTAAGCAGGTATAGACTTTGTTAGGTTTGTTTTGAATTTATTGTCATGAATAAAGGCCCGAATTATTGGGGAAAAACAGTTAGAAGCAACAAGTGAAGTTACTCTCTCCTCAGGTAAACAAAAAAACATTTCTTAAAATTTCTGTCCTAAGAATCTGTAGATTCCTGCTACATTCTAACGGTCATGTGACTCATGACCCCAATAACCATCCCACGACCTCCTGCCAGGGTCGCGACCCTGAGATTGAGAGCTGGCGACACTTGACAGATATTTGTCTCTCGTCGACTCGTCCGTGTTTCTGCTGCTCAGTTTGTCAAAGAGTCTCTGCTAAAGGTACAGTGTGTGAAATTTAGCGACATTTATCGGTGAAACTATGTAGCCTTCAGTTAGCATCGCAACTGAAAAAATGACTTGTTTGTCCATTGTGGGCTACTGTAAAAACATGGTTGTCCAAAATGGCTGCCTCTGTGGAGTCGGCCCTGCGTCTGATATAAAAGGCTCATTCTGGGTTCATGAAAACAAAAATTCATACAATCGGGTGATGGTACATTTTAACAAATTATCTTCAGTTTCTGGCAAAATGCTAATTTTAGCAACATTTTTCACACTGGACCTTTAATGACTGCAGTGCTGCCCCCTGTTGTTTCTCCTTGATGGAGCATATTTTATGTTTTCAAACAAACATTTTAGAAAACTGCACAAAATATTACTTTTTTTAATATATTTTCATATGATAATTGATTATTTGTTGAATCTTTTTAACTGTTGTTTCACAAACTGCAAAATTATGATGATCTCAAATTTTTTTTGTCATATGGAGCAAAGAAACCAGGAAATATTCACATTTAAGGAGTTGTTTAAAACTATTAATCAATTATTAGAATTGCAATTAATTAAATGATCAATTCCTCATTCAAGTGTATAATCAGGTGATTGAACATGATTATTTTATATACAATTTCTACCAAATTATAAATAATTTTACTTTCATTTTAAACAGCTCAGTGCTGCCCCCTGTCTTTCCCTGTTGACGGTGCTTATTTTGGGTTTTCCAACTTTTCTTTGATATTGATTCACATATTTACTGATATTGTTGTTGAATATAGTGTTTCTACTCTATTTTTATCTCAGTTATCCTCTATTTTGTTTTATTCTTCCTACGGTTGATTAATAAAGATGATCATTTTTTTTAGATATTTTAGAGACAGTGTAGTACAGTTGTAGTAGATAAATATTTCTGCTTTTTATCTTTTGATTGAATAAAATATCTTGTGAAAGCAGTGAAGAGGAGGAGGAGGAGGAAGAGGCTGCAGGTCTGAAGATGAAAACAGATCCACACTGTGGTTCAGAGTTTTCAGATGTAAGAGGATGGAGACCACATGTTCATATAAACTCAGCAGGGTTCATACAGGACGGAGGGAGAGGTGAGACGGGCTCAGAGGCTGTGGTCGGTCCTGGTCCTGGTCCTGGTCCTGGTTCTGGTTCTGGTTCTGGTTTTGACTGACAGCTGGAGCCCAGACTGAGATGAAGACACAGCACGTCCTGTCAGTGGCTGTAGATTAGATCCAGATGTTGATTCTGCTACTGTTCCCAGTTTCACTGAGAGACGACTGTTTTACTGCCGACCCGCCCACCCCGCCTCTCTCACTCTCTGACTTCCTGTTTGACCGTGTGACTGAGTCATTTCCTGTCCACGTGACTCACTGTCTCTGACCTGGTGTCAGTTCCACAAACATATGTTCTGTTGTTTAGATCAAACTAATTAACTGACATGTGTGGGCTGTTGCCCCCTAGTGGTCTGCACAGGACAGTTAATTAAACATGCCGTTTGAAAGTTAAATAAATCCAATCATAGTTTTCATACCCTTTTCAAGCCGGTCAATTTCCTGGACTTTTGTTAAAGTAAAATTTATTTTAAAACTGATTTAAAATGTTATTTTCCTTCTGTTTATGAAATCATCAGTTTATAGTTAAAGATTCTGTTGGACCGCAGAAGATTTTTGGGGCTGAAAATGAGCCATGACATAGTTAAGTTTGGGAATAACTGGTCACACAAAACCGTAGTTATTCACTTTCTTCATTAGAGTTAATTTACTATGCATTCTGGGTAAATTTTAAAATATATATATACATATATATTATATATATAATTTTTTTTTTAATTCAATCAGCACTCAGGTTGGATTTTGTTTTTGAAAATTTCAGATTGTGTTTGTGTGGACAAATAGAAACTTATATTAAAACTTTGGAAGAACAGAAACTGAGACTTTTATTTTTGAAACATTTGGGGTTGTGCTTTAAAGTAAACTCAAAGAAAGTTAGACCTTTATTATGTTCTATTTGTGAATTAGTGTGGATGAGCGGAAAATTAGATTTTAATCAAATTAAAATGAATTGAAAACTCCAGAGCTCAGTTTTAGTTTGGTTTGTATTTCAAAAACTGCTGAGTTGTTTTGAAGTGTGGACCAACAAAACTGGAAACTTGTTTTGAAAACTACTGAGTTGTGTTTTAGTGTGGATGAGCAGAAGATTAGATTTTAATCTTGAAAACTCCAGGACTCTGTTTTAGTGTGGATGAAGAGAAACTGAGACTTTATTTCAAAAATTGCTGAGTTGTGTTTAAGTGTGAACGAACAAAACTGGAGATTTTGTGTTCTTAGTGTGGACAAACTGAAAATTTTATTTTTGTGGTCATTTTTTTTAGTGTGGACAGAGATCAATATAGTTTCGAATAATGTAAAATCAAAACAAATTAGTGTGGATTTTTTTGATCAGGCCACAAACATATTTTCTGAATAAACTTACTCATCATGAATATTGATATCACAACTGAACATAACACGGCCTGTAGCGCCACCTTCTGATGACTCCATGTAGCCTAAGCATTCCGGAGCAGCTGATAAAAAACTGGAGTCAAATTGTCTGTAAAAGTGTAAAACCGCACACAACTACAAGTCACCATCACATTTTACAGCGTTTACAATCTCCTACTTCCATTTCTTTTATGATTATCATTCTTCAAGTAACATATTTACCAATATGTCCATTTTTTACAGTCTCCTAAAACTGAAAATGTTGTGTGTATTGAAACACATTTAGTCCTCATACTAGTTATTTCATTATATACATCAACAACAACCCTTTAAGCTCATATTTGCATCATGTATGGTTACAAATTGTATCCACTTTTTATGTTATTTGAACAATTTTATTATCAATTTAATCAACAAAGTTCAATGTCAGGGTCTTTATAGTTACTGTTACGACAACCTGTCTGACTGTATTAAAGCTGTACAGCCCACCTGTCTGTCATACAGGTCAGTCAAGAGACAGACAGTCAGTATCTGTCTGTCTGAATCTGACTGACTGAACAGAGCACCGCCTCCAGGCAACCAGTGTGAACCCACAGCACCTTAACCCTAACCCTAACCCTTAACCTTAACTTAACCGCAATTCTAATCTTAGTCCTAAACTTAACCACTTCCTCAGAAATGAGGTTCTGCCTCATTAGGACCAGGTTTTGGTTTCCATGAGGACTACTGGTCCTGACAAGGTCAGTGTTTATGACAGAAAACGTCACAAATATCAGCGCACGCACACACACACATTCTCGCACCACATTCTTACTGAGGACACTCACAGACATAATGTTACAACACTTAACCTAATCTTAACCATCACCATTAAATGTCAAACCCTTAATCTCAACCTAAAACCAAGTCTTAACCTTCAAAAAAGGCCCCTTAAAATTGCGAGGACTCACAAAGACTCTGATCTTTTCCAGAACCTTAATTTTTTTTTCCTTAAATTAAATTCCTTCAGGGTTTCACCACCAACTTTCAGGAATTATGAATTTTATGGGATGACGCCGAAATCAAGACACTCACTTTTATAGACCAATGATCCGGATGAATGAGACTCACAGTGGACCACAGTGATATGTGCTTATTTAACAATCCACAAAGTCAAAGTCAATATTGATTTTAAATAAAACTACTTTACCAACAATCCTTTGTGACTGTCAGATCTCTAAAACATTGATTCATTCACATAATTTCATTTAGAAACATATATTTTAAATTTAGGATTAAACCCAGCAACATAAAAGGGATTAAACTTGGGAACATGAATATCTCATTTTGGGATTAAACCCTAAAACATGAATGTTTACCTTTGGGAATCATAATAATACTTTACCAACAATCCTTTATGTTTGTCAAATCTCTAAAATGTTGATTCATTGACATCATTTCATTTTTAAAAAAATATGAAAAACCACTGTTTCATCCAATAATGAATCGATTCTTTGGCTGTAAAATGACTTTGATTGTTTAATGTTTTTAACAGCAAATGATCCGAATTCAAACAACTTACCATTTTATTCATTGTCATGTTGTTTTTTTATGTGAACTACAGGTTTAAAGTCCATCACACTTATTTATTTAAGAATATTTATTTGAATGTATTACATATGTTGTCAGTGGATTGTATAGTTTTACACAAATTAAGTTTCTCATAAACAATTTAAAGTTATTTGATTTGTCAGTTTTTAACCCTGTTTACTTTTTAACCCTGAATCTCCTGGCCTGATCTGGTTCTGGTTCTGGTTCTGGTTCTGGTTGTGGTCTCGGCAGAGCCGCGGATGCCGCAGCCTGGTTGCTCTCAGGCGGACTCCGCGCTCCTGTTCCCCGCCTCAGAGGCCCCAGGCTCGGTCAGTCCGCTCACTCACCTGGGCTCTCTGCTGCTGCTGCCCGGACCCGACGCGCCGAGGACGGACGGAGGCTTCGACAGGTGAGACACAAGAAACGAAAAGAAAAGAAAAGAAAACTGACCCGAGTCAGATTACGCTGTGGATTATTTTATCCCGGGTGTCTCTCTGGCTCCTCTGGTTTTAATCTGCTGGAATGAGCTGGTGCAGCGATGATGAGGAGCTGGGATTAAAATGTCTGGAGAGAAAAACTATTTGTGGAGGCAGAGACCCCTCCCTCTGCCTCACCCCTTCACCCCTTCACCCTCACCCCTTCACCCCCCCTCTGAGGTCCACGCGCAGCGGAGGGTTCTGGAGTTGTGGAGGACAATCAGCGAAGTGATGTCTCCGCAGCCACTAGGGGGCCCCACTCTCATAACATATTATATGTTATTATCGGAATAATGTTTATTTTTATTATAAATAAAATAGAAACATCAGTATTCTGTGTGGAAAAAAATATAAATTTCCATTAATTTGTTAACTTATTTATTTAATTGTGACTTATTGTAGTCGGAAGTTGGAATTTCCCCCTCAGTTCGGATTTCCAACTTCGGAAAGTCGGAGAAACTTTGCGAAAACCTCAACATGTGATTCCAAGATGGATTAAAATTCACCTTCAATTTCACTTCTGTCACATTTGTTTCACAGTAAATCAGTCGTACACCGTTCGTATCCTGTTTGTGTTTGTAAAATATTATTAGTATTAGTATTAGTATTAGTATTATTGACTAGTTTTGCTAACTGGCTAGCCTGAAATACATTTGCAATAATTTTTTTTTTTTTTTTTTAATTTTTACGTACATCTCAACTGGAACGCAATCAACTCACAGGTGACGTCACTCCCAGTTCCGACCTCCGACTTCTGACATTACTGGAACAAATTATTAATCTCGGTTTAACATTGTCCTAACGAAGCATTCAGGCAAAGACAAGCTAAAGACAAAAGGACAGTGGGCAAAGTGTGGCTCATCACGCTGTAAACTGACGACCCACAGATGTCCATGGTGGCGCTGTGGTGCTCCGCTCACTGTGGCACCAGGGTTCAGACAATTAGTTCACGATTTTTCTTTAATTTCAAACATAGAAATAGAACAGAAACAGTTTGGGACGATCAGAAACTTTTTGGCAATGATGCTGGGTGACACAAGGTCTAAAGTCTGTGATCCATAGAAAAACCAGTCCTGGTGAATCCACTGATTGTATCAGTGTTTTATCCACATAATAATCCATGGTAGTAGTGGTTAGCACTCTTGCCTTTGCAGCAAGAGGTCCCGGGTTCACAACCTGGTTGGAACAAGGGGCCTTCTGCAAGGAGTTTGCATGTTCTCCCCGTGATGCGTGGGTTCTCACCGGGTACTCCGGCTTCCTCCCACAGTCCAAAAACATGCAGATTTGGGGACTAGGTTAATTGGAGACTCTAAATTGCCCGTAGGTATGAATGTGAGAGTGAATGGTTGTCTGTCTCTATGTGGCCCTGTGATGGACTGGCGACCTGTTCAGGATGTACCCTGCCTCTCGCCCTATGCTAGCTGGAGATAGGCACCAGCCCCCCCGCGACCCCTAGTGGATAAAGCGGTAGAAAATGAGTGAGTGAGAGTGAGTAATCCATGGTATTTTCAGAGCCCTGAAATGCTATTTTTTTTTTATTCAAAATGGGACAAATTTCACAAGACCAACCTTCAATTTTCATGTTTTGTGACGTCCAGTATGTTACTTTATCATTTGCTTTCCTTAGTCGTCCTGAGTTTCTTCATTTATTTATTTCTGTAGCAGCGCCACCTACGGGCCTGACGTATGTACTACAGCAGTTAGAGTCATTTTGTGAAGCTTCCAGAAACGAAAGTGTTAACGTTTATGGAAAACTTTTTACAAACGACAAAGTAAAAATATTGTTTACGTTTTGTTTTCTTTCCTTTAAGATATGAAACACACACACAGTCCGTCCACTTCCACTCGCTCCCATCTTCATTTCACCTCTCTGTTTCTGGTGTGAAATACCAGAAGGCCTAAGCCCCTGACACACTGACCTTTGACCTCTGAAGAGGGCAAAGCCTAATTTACATTTCTGGTGGCATCCTGGTGAGTGACCACACACACACAGAGTCAGTCAAGTGTGAACTGTGAACTGTGGAAAGTGGATCACCGGGTCAGTGAGATCCTGACATTTCTGAACAAACAGTCAGGATCCAGTCCGACTCACAGGCTCCGCCCCCTTCTCCTCTGAATACATGCACTATTGAGTCAAAAGTCCAAATAACAGGTGACTTTTTCCTTTAACGGTCTGAAATGGAAACTCAAATGTTAATGTGCATAAATATAAAATAAAAATGTGAGATTATGGATCCTGATTGCAGCGGTTTACGGCTGCCAGTATCAGCTTAATGTGGTTGTCATGACGACCGCCTGCTCTTTGTGAATTTAAATCCAAAGAATCAGAGATTGTAGGTGGACGCGTGCCGCCACTAACTGACAGGATTCATATTCAGGACAAGGCGGAGCTTAATACTCCAGAAAGCTTTCTGATTGGACGCAGAATGAGGACACGCCCCCAATAAAGGACGAGTCATCAAACAGCAGAAGGAGAAGAGATTGAATATAATCTGAAATCTGTTTGATAAATGAGCATGTTAACACACTGACAACAGATTAAACCCGGGAACATGAATATTCAAATTCATAATTACTTTGAGATTAAACCCAGAAACATTTGTTTTAAATTTAGGATTAAACCCAGCAATATAAAAAAGTAATTTGAATATCTAATTTTTGGATTAAACACGCAACATGAATGTTTACTTTTGGGATTAAACCCAGGAACATCAACGTTTTACTTTGGGATTAAACCTAGAAACATACATTTTAAGTTTAGGATTAAATCCAGCAATATAAAAAACAACTTTACCATTAAACCTGGGAACATTAAAATCTAATTTTGGGATTAAGCCCAGGAACATCAATGTTTTACTTTGGGATTAAACCCTAAAACATGAATGTTTACCTTTGGGAATAAACCCAGAAACCTGAATATTTAACTCTGGGATTAAACCTGGAAACATGAATATCTTAAATATATCACTCATGTAAAACAAGATTTAAATAGCAAAAATTATATTTATGTATTTTAAAAAACTTGTGTATTAACAAAAATAGAAAGAAAATTATGGACAACTCTGTACTAAAGTGATAATTTAGCCTAAAATATCAGAGGAATAAAAAGTAGTTTGACTCTTAAACTGTTCTGATGAGGCAAACAAATACAAATACAATAATAAATAGTGATTTTTTTGTGATGTCGTTTGTGAGTCGCAGTGTTTTTGTCCAATCAGGAGGCCGGATCCAGAGATTCAAGAAATCTTGGAAGCAACAATGGAAGCAGGAAGAGAAGCTCACGCAGACCAGAGCGTCGTCATCCTTCACGCTAAGGTCGCTCAGAAATCCTACGGCAACGAGAAAAGGTAACCATAACCAGTTAATGACTAACCCTAACCTTAACCTAACCACACTTCAAGTCTTAGTCCTAAACTTCACCAGTTCCTTAGAAAAATGAGGTTCTGCCTCATTAGGACCAGGTTTTGGTCTCCATGTGGACTTTACTGGTCCTGACAAGGTCAGTGTTTATGACAGACAAGGTCCTAAAGAGGTAACAAGTACAAGAACACACACACAGATGCTTGAATGTAAAATCCTTACTGCCTCAGAGAAAAGTTTTACGGGTTAACAACTAGATCATGTTGTTTAAAGGGATAGTTCAGGTTTTTTTTTGAAGTGTGGTTGTAAAGCGGTTCCTGGGAGACATGGAGACTCACTGTCATTGAAGACACAAAGTAAAGACAGTAAAGACACAAGGAAGAATATATTATAATGTACAATAAGTTTGTAAACCGCTCACTCTCCCGCACCAAAGTCCATAGAGAAAATCTGTGATTTTAGCTCACAGGGACACAGGAGCTGCTGGTCTACTGCTGCCTCGTGTGGTCACTTTGTGTCACTGAGGTAAATCTGAACAAAGGATTTCAAACACTGAAGTGACAAAATAAGATATTTGAACTTAGTGATGGAGGCAGCAGTGGATCAACACCTCCCGTGTGCTGTGATGTAAAATCACTGATTTTCTCTATGGACTTTGGTGTGGGAGAGAAAGTTATGTTTTCTGCTAGAAAAGACAAAAGTCAACTTATAAAGTCAACATCGGCTAAGTCTATGATGTCTTAAGAACATGTTCACGTCTTTATCTCACTGTTAGACAGACTTTTCCAACAGGAAACTGAAGTTTGTAAACCACTCGCTCTCCCACACCAAAGTCCATAGAGAAAATCTGTGATTTTAGCTCACAGGGACACAGGAGCTGCTGGTCTACTGCTGCCTCGTGTGGTCACTTTGTGTCACTGAGGTCAATGTGAAGAAATAATTTCAAACACTGAAGTGACAAAATAAGACATTTGAACTAACTGACAGAGGCATCAGTGGATCAACAACTCCTGTGTGCTGTGATGTAAAATCACTGATTTTTTGTATGGGGTTTGGTGCTGGTTAAACAAACTTCTCGTTCCAGTCAGAAAAATCTGCGTAGCTACAAAGTAAAACCTCAGGCAAACATTTTATTAGGCTAACATTTTGCTAACCGATTAATCAGTTTTTTTTCCTTGTGTCTAAATTATTCCTTTAAAGTTAAGAAACTTTATGTCCTGCAGGTTCTTCTGTCCTCCTCCCTGTGTTTACGTCAGTGGTCACGGATGGAGGGTCATGCAGGACCATCTGAAAGGTGAGGAAAATAAACTACAGTCCATTTCAGAGGAAACCATCAAATGCACAGTGATTTTCCTCTCTTCCTTTCTTTTCATTGGTATTATTTGTCCTTCTCCTCTCAGCTGCTGGTTATGGAGACTCTGTGTATCGGCTGAGCGGCTACATGTGTCTGGACACTTCCACGCAGTCTCAGGCCGATACTTTCAAACTGGTCTTTGATGAGCAGCCGAATTCACGGGTGAGAGGACGGCGTGCGTGTGTGTGTGTGTGTGTAGCTGGTCTTCCTCATGTTGTGGGGACCTAAATCTGTCTCCACACTCACATTATGGGGACTTGTCTTCCTTATGGGGACAAAAATCAAGTCCCCATAATGTAAATGACTCCATTTTAAGGTGAAGACATGTTTTAAAGTTTGGCTGAGGTTAGGGTCAGGGTTAGGGTTAGGACACTAGTAATTATGGTTAAGGTTAGAGTAAGTCTGCAGGAAATGAATGGAAGTCAATGTAATGTCCTCCGAAGTCATGGAAACCAGTGTGTGTGTGTGTGTGTGTTTCTGCTGTTTCACTACATTGTTCCCAGTTTTCTAATTGTTCAAAACTTTGCTTCAGTTTAAGGCAAGGCAGCTTTATTTTTATAGCGCACTTCATAGGTAATAAATGTACATTGTATGTGAAAACAACCAAAGATTAGATTATATGCAAAGACCATCAGTCACTCTATATGAAGACAATCAACAAGTGTATGTAAATGTCAAAAGAATCAATGTGCAGTATATTAAAATGATAAAAGACCAGACATAAAAACAATCAACGACTTTAAATAACAAGAATCGATAACCATGCACGGAATAAACAAGGGCAACTAAGTCAAAATCGGTGCGTTCCATTTGTGGCCGGAACTTGGACATTCCAAGTCTTTTCCTGTGTTCAGGACTCGTACGCTGTTCAGCATCTCATAGTTAACCAGCAGTCACACTCCAAACATGTTTGATGTTTAAGATTTGAATTTAATGAAGTGGTGAATGAGTGTGTGAGCAGAAACCCGAAGCTTCGCCACCTGGATGTTGGTTGCATTAGTGTTTCACATTATCCCCTTTTTTAGACTAACAATAAACCTTTATTTCTAGCTCGGCTCCAGCTCAGGCTGCAACATCGATGCGTTCCGACTATAGTCAGGGTCGATAACTGAGTCTACAAGTCAGTTTTTCCAACACAGAAACTCGGAACGACCTCACATACCCAGAGTTAGGATTCCAAAATCATCGCTATCAAACAAACGCTGCTATTTTTACTGTTAGTAACTCTTGTGTCCTATTTAAATTTCACAGTAACATTTCTAACCACAGAAATGTTGCTACGCTGCTTGTGTGTTATTGCTTTTCTGTGGAACGTGATGAACATGAACGTGACGTCACTCCCAACTCCGACTTCTAATTTCTGATGTAAATGGGACTCAGCATTTATATAAACACACTTTGGAAGCCGTTTGTGAAATCAGTGTTTGTAAATGTGCAAACACAGAGAGAAAAGTCTAATTCGTTTCATATCTTCATTAGTGTGGACGGAGCTTCAGACACACAGTCCTAGAGTTTTCTCACTGACGTGGGACCAGCAGGAAACTCGTTAAAGCAAATCTTGCTATTTTGGATTAACGTTAAAAACTCCATTTATATAATCTTTACTCAGTCAAATCTGATGAGAAACTGTTAAAAAGATTTGCCTTGAATACATTTTAAAACACTTTTTCAGCAGGGTTCTTCTTCTAGTTTCCCCTAATTGACTTTTTTTTACCGTTTAGAACGTCTTTAACTCCAGCTTTGGCTCCACCACATCACTCTAACACATAGATTTACATAATCCTGTCCGTTAGCTCAGTACCCTCCTTTTCCACGACTGTTCCCAGTCCTTTAATCTGTCAAAAATAAGTTTAAAAGTGTCCCAAACATGATTGGTAGGTCTTATATATGTGTCAGATTTTTTCATTCCAAAATGTTCCTTTCTATAATCTATAACAAGTCTGATTTCTACAGGAATGTAGAATGCAGATGACATAATCCACATTTCAAACCGTCTTTGTTTAGATTAGCCCCGCCCCTGTCCTAAAGTGAAGAAGACCACAGTCGTTTTGTTTTCTCTCGCAGACACAACTGTTTGTCGAGTCAACAGTCGTCTGTGCTGAAGTGTCTCGTCTGGACAAACATGTGACCGTCGCTTCGGGGTCCATCAGTCTGTCGTTGACAGCTGGTGACTGGAAGCTCAGTTCTGAGACTGGGTCACTTCCAAGAGGCGTGGCCAACAGACGTACAGGAAAGACCTGCAACCAATCAGACCCATGATCGGGACGGCGTACACAGAGCGACGAAAAACGTGTCTACAAATAACGACCTTTGCCCGTCGGAGTCCCGTGGAGCGAGTCGCCTAAATTGGAAGCAACAGCCATGTTGGCCGCCATGTTGGACGCATACGAAAGCTGCTAGACAGTCAGTTTTCTCTCATTAACGTGTTTAGCCCCGCCCCTGGCCCCGCCTCTAGCATGCCACTGGATGTGAGAGCAGAGCACAGTGATTGGATCACTAATCTGCTGCTGGAGATAATTGTTTATATACAGTCATTGTTCATCTTTAATTTATAATGATATACTGCTACTGTCTTTACACACAGTCACTGGTCAACTTTATATACAGTTTTTGGTTTTTATTTATATATAATCATAGTATGTTTAATGTAGAGTCACTGATTGTCTTTATATACTATAACTGTTCATCTTTATAAACAGTCACCGGTTATCTATACAGTAGTTGTTTGTCTTTATATAAGATCATTGATTGTTTTTTTTGTACAATCATTGTTCATCTTATCATCTATATATCCTGCCACTGTTTGTCTTTACATACAGCCTTTGGTCATCTTTATATACAGTTTTTATATATAATCTTTGACTGTTTTCATATACAGATTTTGGTCGTCTTTAATGTATAGTCAATGGTCATCTTCATATACTGTAACTGTTCATTTTTAGAAACAGTCGTTGATCATCTATGTATGAAGTCATTGGTCTTCTTTTTTATACAGTTATTGATATTGATCATCTGCATATACAGTCATCGATCATCTATATACTGTCGCTGAATGTATACAGTCATTTTCTCTGATCTTTCCTGCCCCCAAACATGGATTAAACATAACAAATCTGCTTCAGTTCCTCTGTGTTACAGTGAATTTTCAGTCTAGTTAAATTTTTCCAGACACATCCTTCACTCTGTCTCAATCTGTCTCACTCTCTGAGACACACACACACACAGTGAGACTGCTGTCTTTGTGTCTCCGCAGCAGATGTTTGCTTCGGCCAAGTCGCTCTTCATCTCTGATCAGGACAAGAGGAAACATTTCCGGCTGCTGCTGCGACTCTTCCTGGGAAACAGAGTGGAGGTGGGATCTTTCCAGAGCCGCCTGATCAAAGTCATCTCCAAACCGTCGCAGAAGAGACAGTCCATGAAGAATTCTGACCGTGAGTCTGCCTCGCTGTCTGTACACCATTCTCCTGAGCACAACATCTGAGGAGCTTCCACAGATACTCAGAGATCATTTAGAATTTTATCTAACCCTAACCTTAAAATAAACAAAAGTTCAAACCAGTTCCTCAGACATGAGGTTCTGCCTCGGTAGGACCAGTTTTTGGTCTCCATGAGGGCTACTGGTCCTGACAAGGACAGTGTTTATGTCCTAAAGAGGTAACAAATACAAGAAAACACACACACAGTCCGGTCCCAGGTTTAGCGACAGTGATTGACAGATGTTATGACCTTGACTACTCGACTGTGAGGTCACTACAGGTCACATGGTCAAAACCTACACACACACACAATCACACACACACACACACACACTATACAAGGAGACGTCATCCTGACAGCTGAGATTCCAGATCAGCTGATTTCCTGTAGAAGACTGTTAATGTTGGTGCTTTGAACGTGTGTGTCTGTGTGTTCTTGTACTTGCTGCAGAGTGAGGACCAAAAATCGTATAAACACCTACAAAGTGAGGACATTTTGACAAAGTGAGGACATTTTGTCTGGTCCTCACTTTTTTAAACCCCTTAAAAGGGCCTTTTTTCAGGGTTAAGACCTGCTTTTAGGGTTAGGGTTAGGCATCTAGTTGTGATGGTTAAGGTTAGAGTAAGGGGCTAAGGAATGCATTATGTCAATGAGGGTCCTCACTCTGATAGAAGCACAAACATGTGTGTGTGTGTGTGTGTGTGTGTTGTCAGTGTGTATCTCCTCGTGCTCCAGAGTGGCTTTGTTCAACCGCCTGCGCTCACAGACGGTCAGCACTCGTTACCTTTCAGTGGACAGAGGAGCTTTTGTAGCCAGTGCCAGACAGTGGACGGCCTTCACTATCACCATGGGTAAGAGTGCGCGTGTGTGTGCGTGTGTGTGTGTGTGTGTGTGTGTTCACTGCTTCCTGGTCACACACTGACTTCTGACTTTACTCTCTGTAAAGTTGAAACTCAGGTCGGCCACTCCAGGATTTCACTGTTTGACTTTAAATCAAAAATACAGGCTCAGTTTTCAAAAATCAAGAAATCCTGTAAATGTCATTTTCTTTGAGAAACTGAAGAGTGAATGTTTTTTTCCTCTAAACGCACAAGAGCATCTCAGTGTCCACGTCTGCTGAGTGAAACCAGTGTGGAAGTGTGTGAAGCATGGGGGGGGTCAATTTCATTGGTTTGTTTGTAAGTTTATAAGGAAAAAATGAGTATACTTTTGACATTATTTATGATGTTAGTAAAAATGCACAATACAAACTTTAGTTTAAGTGACTAAAACTAGTTTTTCCATTTGTCCGATCTGGCAAATGTGTTTAAAAAGAGAGTTTCTTTGGGGGGTTTTTTGACACAGAAACAGGTCTTCTCCTAAATCATCTTTTTATTTGTCTTTTTAAAAAGTTTTCTGTAAACCTGTGTGTGCAAACTTTTATTAAAAATAAAGCTTTAGTGAAGCAAGTAAAACAACAGAAATAGAGACGGAGTGAAGAAAGTCAGGACGACCAAATATAAGAAAATAAATTATCTTAAAGTGAAAAGAAAACAAAGTAGTGTGGAGCAAGTTTGGCTTTCAAAAATTTGGTTAAAGAAAATGCACTAAACACTAAATGTAACTTTTGAACTCTGCTAATGTTAAACAGAATTTTTTTTAACTCTTCTTTCAGTGTTAAACTATATAACTTTTAATTTTGTTTAACTCTTTTACTGTTAAAGTAAAGGCTCATTTACACTCCATTAATACTTTGTCCATATTTGGCATTCATTTCGTCCTTACAATGAAGGACATGGTGGGGGCAGTATAGAGTCAATTGTCAGTCAGGAAAACCTGAGGGGAAAACAACGAAGAAGAGGCTCTAAAACGTTTAATATGGCAGAGAGTTAAGTAATTTTCTACATTATCGTGACAACTTATGTGAAATGCACTTTCGTTTCAATTTTCCAATCAAGTACAGTAAAACAACCTCTTCATTGGTCGCCATGTTTGTGCATGTCAGCAACTCGGTACTCGACACTGCCCTCTAGAGCAGAGGTGTCAAACTCATTTCACTTCAGGAGCCACACATACAGCACAATTTGATCTCAAGCGGGCCGGACCAGTAAAGTAATAACATAAAATAAAGTACAAACAGCAAATTGTTCCCTTTGTTTTACATTTAATGAAGTATCTTTAGTACAAGACATGTTATGAACCTGACATTTTGTTAGAAGAAAATGTACAATTTTACATAATATATTATGCCTAAATTTACCATTTACACGTGTGCGTTTCCACATCATGATTAAATTCACAAATTCACCCTGCGGGCCGGATTGGACCCTCTGGAGGGCCGGTTCTGGCCCGCAGGCCGTATGTTTGATACCCCTGTGTAGTGATGGCGAAAGCATTTGGGTCGGATGAAAATTGAGTATAAATGAGCCTTAACATCAAACTCTTGAACTCTTTTAGTGTAAAAAAAAAAGAGATTTAGCTTGTAATTTTTGCTGAAATTCCATTGCATTTATTTCCATCCCCCATTGATCAATATACCAACTTTTCATTCTCCCTCAAGTACATTTTTATGGGGCTGAATTTCAAATCTTCTTTCACATCTTCTGTGTTTCCCACGAGTTTTTCTTGAACACATGAATCAAAGACGAGCATAAAACCCGACTTAAAGGAAACCGGTATCGGCAGACGACCACCCTGCATTAATGCAGTCAGTGTGTGTTTCCCTCACACTCGTCTGCAGAAGCCAAAGTTATGTGAGCTTATTCACTCGGCACGGTGGACCTCCCACCACCGAGACCTGAAGACCTGAAGACCTGAAGACCTGAACCTCAGTCCTTCATCTGTCAGCACTCTGTCCTCTGTGCTATCTGTCTCACACACACACACACAAACTGTCTGTCTGCAGAAAGATCTAAATGAATGTGTGGGCTGCAGTGAACGGTGCAGCCATTTATACACAACAGGCATGAATATTCATGTGTCTGTGTGTGTGTGCGTGTGTGTGTGTGTGTGTGTGTGTGTGTGTGTGTGTGTGTGTGTGTGTGTGTGCGTGCAGTGGACGACCACAGCGCTGACCAAGGAGACTTTGTGCTGAGCGAAGGCTTCGTCTGTTATGGATGTGTGGTCCAGTTGGTGTGTACGGAGTCTGGAGTAGCTCTGCCGCCGATGGTAACACACACACACACACACACACACGCCATCATAGACATAATGATGCACTCCTTAGACCCTAACCCTAACAATCACAACTAAACCCCCAACCCTAAAACCAGGTCTTAACCCTGAAAAACCCCTTTAACCAAACAAAATGTCCCCACAAAGATATGTCTGAACATGTGTTGATCCCCACAAGGATAGAAAGACACGCACACACACACACACACTCCCCAAACCTTAACCCCATGGTTCTCAAACTGTGGTACGTGTACCACCAGTGGTACACAAGCTTCTAAACCAATAACAAAATAATAATAATTAAAGTCACCTTATCTCTCGCTCCAGCTTAATCTAATTTCTCTATACCAGTGTGTGAAGTTTTATATATGTGAGGAAGAAGAGGATGATGAGAGGGCAGATTACGTTATCGGGATTAAAATCTCGGCCTTTTTACACCACTGTACTTTGAGAGATCAGTATTTTCTCAAAAAAAAGGTTTAACCATAACCACAATTCAAAACCTAACCAGTTCCTCAGACCAGGTTTTGGTCTCCATGAGGACTACTGGTCCTGACCAGGTCAGGGTTTATGACAGAAAAGGTCCTAAAGAGATAACAGATACAAGAACACACACACACACACTGAAACATAATACTAATAATATTCTTTATTTATACAGCACACACAAATAGAACCAAAGATAGAAGACATCAAATTAAAACACAGTAATTGAGTTTTAAAAGACTAAAAGCATGAATTAGACCAACAATGACAAATAATAAAAACAGGATTCAGGTAAAAATCCATAAATGCAGGACGATTAAAGTGAGTTTTGAGCTTTAATTTAAAGGCAGCCACTGAGTCTCTCTGTTGTTATTTACTCTGGCAGTTCCAGCGTCTGAGGTTTCTGACTTCAAAAGCTCTGTCCCTCTTTTGTTTTCAGCCAACAGTCAGTTAAAAGGCCTGCGTCAGACGATCTGGAGATATGAACGGGCTTATCCTGGGATAAAACACTTCCACTGTTCTGTGGAGCCAAAACATTCAGTGCTTCATTAGAAACAAGACTCGCTGCACAGAACTTTACCTGCTTCTGTCATCGTCTTAACACATCTGAACTTGTTTCATGGGACTGAACCATGCTACATTTAAATTGCAGCCAAATCCATAATCTGGACCACATCCAGATGAAACTTAATCCTGCCCCAAATTAGAGGGTTTTCAAATCTAAGTTTATTTAAAAAAAAAAAATGTGGGAGAACCACAGACACAACGGACTTTGTAGCCAGTTTTCAATGTTGTTAATCGTGAGAAAGCACAGATTGGACACTTGGAGTTTAATTTCAGGGATTTGGGATTTTGGGATTTTAAACAGACATGGAAGTGCTGTCAGTTTGTCTCCGCCAGGCTCTCCAAATTAGTCGCATATTTGATATTTATGATGCATCCGGTGACGTTAAAACCGTGTCTGTTAATCCCTCACGCTGCAGGATAATTTGGCCAAATAATCTGCTCAAACAAATGTCCAATCATAACTCCCCCACGATTGTTGGAAGGGACAGATTGGGACTGAAATCCACTAATGATCCACTCATGTGGGGCGGGATTTAGTTTGATGGTGGAGTGCGTCAATCAAATTTTTATTATAAACATCATCAGTGTATAGATTGTTACCAACACTGAATGGGAGGAGTCTTAGGTCGATCACCCACGCCTCACAAACAAAATTCTTTGTTTGGTCTTCAGTATTGTCCCCATGTGTCTCACACGTGTGCGTTACATAATCTGCTAATCCTAAAGGTGCTGCTACTGCCCCTTCGACTGTCCATGTTAACTTATACTCAGATGAAACTCCCCGAGCAGCGGCGTTTCTCTTGAATGACGGCCTCAGCCGGGGGGGGGGGGCGCTCTGCCTCTCCACACCTCCGCATGTCTGTGCAGCCGAGGCCTGCGGTCGCTCTGGTTTGTTTGAAGACGGAGGAGCGGAAACTTTCAGCTGCATCTGCAGAAACCACTCAGATGTCAGAGTAGATCCGGGCAATAATGTCACAATATCCATATATATCAGGATATCAGTCAAATCAATGCTTCTGTAAGGCTGGGAGATATGTCTTATAAGTCATGTGTGCGTGTTATTTTAGTCTGTTTCCCAATATAGGAGATATATGTGGATAAACAGCTGTACACAGGTTTAATCTGGGTTCATCAGATGAAACTGCCCGAGCAGCGGCGTTTCTCTTGAATGACGGCCTCAGCTGGGGGGGGGGGCGCTCTGCCTCTCCACACCTCCGCATGTCTGTGCAGCCGAGGCCTGCGGTCGCTCTGGTTTGTTTGAAGACGGAGGAGCGGAAACTTTCAGCTGCATCTGCAGAAACCACTCAGATGTCAGAGTAGATCCGGGCAATAATGTCACAATATCCATATATATCAGGATATCAGTCAAATCAATGCTTCTGTAAGGCTGGGAGATATGTCTTATAAGTCATGTGTGCATGTTATTTTAGCCTGTTTCCCAATATAGGAGATATATGTGGATAAACAGCTGTACACAGGTTTAATCTGGGTTCATGAGAAGTTTTCTTTTGAGTGACAATACCCTTTAAATACACTCTAAAATAAAATATCTACCATTTATAATCTGTATTAAAAGATCCTAAAATACAGTTTCGGATATTATTTCTTTAAATGAACAATATTTACAATACGGATACCGACTATAAATATGGTCCAATTCTGCTTTAGACACAAATAATTAGGCTCGAAATGAAAGAAGTGACCTTTGTTTTTTTTTTTTAATAAAACTTTTGTTGATTCCATTGTATTGTTCATCAGTATGTTTCAATATTTAGTGTAATTCATAAGTTTATTTAATATTAAATATAAATATCATGATTATGAATGCAACAGCCTTTAAAACCAGGAAAAGTCACCACAGATTATCTTAACATGACGGTTTCCTAAATCTAAGACCAGATCTTGTCTCATGTCACGACAAGCAGATGGAACCGATGAACTTTGAGTCGATATTCCTAAACTTTAACATTAATCCGGAACTCTGCATCTCACGGTTACTAATGTAACACTTTACCTTACATCCTGCACTCCTGTCCTGCCTGCCAAAATTCCTGACCTCTGACCTTTCCCTACCATAGGTCTTGTTGTTGTTCAAGTGTAAGGATAGGTCACACTAAATACTTGTTTTTGAAGGGGTGTCACCAAAAATCCGGAAACATGACCACTCTCCACACAGGTGATCGGCCCACAGAGACTAAAATACCTGACATTTTCCACTAGTTTGTCAAAACTGATGAACCTTTTTGGCTGAGAGGTGAAAGGAATTCACCAAAACACTGATATTAGCCGCTTAACAAGGCGCACCAAATAATATAAATAAGCCAGCTTAAGTTTATGATATTTTAAGATACTTAATCCTGCCGGACTGACAGGGAACTGACAGGGAAGTCCATAGAGAAAATCAACGATTTTACATCACAGCACACAGGAGTTGATGATCCACTGGTGCCTCCATCACTAAGTTCAAATGTCTTATTCTGTGAATTTAGCATTTAAAACCCTCTGTTCAGATTTACCTCAGTGACACAAACTCAGCTAAAGATTCGTCAGTAGATCAGCAGCTTCTGTGTCCTCATGAGCTAAATCGTTGATTTTCTCTATGGACTTTGGTGAAGAACCTTTAAGCTAAATTGTCTGTGAAGATTCTCAGTCATCCAGGTCATGGTATCCAAAAGTGTAGTAAAAAAAGGCAACTGGACTTAGTTGAATTTCTTGAAGAGAAATTTAAGCTAAATTGCCTTGTTTGGTTGTGATGTTTTCTTACCAAAGCCTCTTTCCTGTGTGTTTTGTTTCATCAAATATAAACTCATAAATATGTGTACATTAAACAACTGGCAAACTCCATTAGGTGATTCGTAAAGTCAACAAGCAGCACGCCATCTTGGACGTGGACGAGCCCGTGTCTCAGCTGCATAAGTGCGCCCTGCAGTTCAAAGACGATCCTCGCGCCTACCTGTGTTTATCTAACGACAACATCATCCAGTACCAGGTGAGTCCGGTCGCTGTCTGTCCACTGTCCAGCCTGTTGACAAACACGTCCTCCGTCCATCTCATGCTGTTTTTCCGTCCAGGCTCCCTCCAGCACGAAAGACTCCAGCAGAGTGGTGCTGAGCGACGGAGCCTGTTGGACCATCATCGGAGTCGAAACGGTGGAATTCACCTTTAATGAGGGTCTGGCCTGCATCCAGACACCAGTCAGTCCTTTTCCTGTTATCACAGGGTTGGAGGTGAGTTAATATTTGGTGAAAGGTTAATTATTTTAAAGGTCGCCAAAAGTCCAGATTACTGATGTCTACTTAGATAAATCGAATAATATTTATGGTCAAAAACCTCATAGTCTCTTCAGATTAAGCCAGATTATTGCTGCTCTCTGCCAGCCTCTGAACAGGCACTCTGTTTCTGAGCTAATGCCCGCCCCCCAGAACACTGGGTCTCTTGTGATTGGCCAGCTACCAGCTGACTGACTGACTGCTCCGCGGTTCTTCTTCTTCTTCTTCTTCTTCTTCTTCTTCTTCTTCTTCTTCTTCTTCTTCAGGTTGAATGTTCACGTCCACTTCAGGTTGAATGTTCACGCCCATGACCAGGAGTAGCTGTTGGGGGAGGGTTCGTTGCACGGCAAATGTGCTAGTTACGTAACTAAACCCGACTTTTTAAAACCGCTTGCTCGAAGTGTTGAAGTGTTTATTGTGACACTTTAGTCATGTTTAGATACGGGAAGGACACGAGGACACACCAAAAAACATTAGAAATTTTGATTTTCCCACTGAATGTCCTCTTTAAGGACTATTCTTCATCTGTCTTCATTTCATGCATTAATCCATCGTCACCTACACATGACTGTTGCCTAGTAATGTCTTTTTTCCACCACTATATTATGTGAAAACCAAGTTTGTAGTGTACAAAGTTCCCCAGTGTCATAAACACAAATTCACTTGTTGTTTATATTGTAATGTGTACTCCATTCACATCTAAACTCTGGGGTCACTTTACCACTGAGCTGACCACGTTCCAGTTCACAAGTCGGACAAAAACCATGGAGACTCTACAGCAGGGGTGTCAAACATAAGGCCCGTGGGCCAGAATTGGCCCACAAGGTGAATTTATGAATCTAATCATGATGTGGAATACTACATTTTTCAGTTCCAGATACCTGTGACTAAATGCTTTGTGCCTTCATAGATCCAAGGGATCTGTAATTTGTAATGCACGCGTGTAATTGGTAAATTTCAGCATAATATTGTTGAAATTGCCCATTTTTCTCACAAAATTTCAGGTTCATAATATGTCTTGCAAAAAAATTTTTTTTACATTAAATGTAAAACAAAAGGAAAAATTTGGAGTTTCTGTTGTTATGTTATTATTTTACTGGTCTGGCCCACTGACGTTGACACTCCTGGTCTACAGAACTGCAATTAACTGTTAAATTAGCAGAGTGAAGGGGCATTCTAATCCTAATTTCTGACTCTGAACTCAGAAATTCCGACTTCCAGCTGGGGAATGCACCAAAAAAAACACCATGACTTTAATGTGAAAACCTCAGACATGAGGCAAGTGTTTTGTTTGAAGAGATTACGTAAACAAAAGTAAAATGGTAATTTATATAAAGCTTTTCTAATCTTGATGACTGCACCATCCATCAACATTTCTCTCACTCACTCATTTTCTACCGCTTTATCCTCCACTGAGGGTCGCGGGGGTCGCTGGTGCCTAACTCCAGCTGACATAGGGCGAGAGGCGGGGTCACACCCTGGACAGGTCGCCAGTCCATCACAGGGCCACATAGAGACAGACAACCATTCACTCTCACATTTACACCTATGGGCAATTTAGAGTACGGCCTAATCCATTAATATTTCTAATTAAATTAATTGAAACTAAAACCTTCCAGTTAAAAGACGCCAAAGTCGATGCAAAGAGACAATGCAAATTTATCGGTGTGATGTTGTGAGTTAAAATATCTTAACTCTAGTGGAAAATTTGACTGTGAATAGTGTAAGTAGACACAAATGATACAGCAACGCTAGTTGCTTATTTCATGCATTTGCTGAAATAAGCTGCTGACGGATCAGAAGTGATGGTTTAACTTATTTTTATACATCCAAAAATCATGTGCATGCGTCACAAGATTCAAAGGCCCTTTGGAAATTTCTTGGGCGATCACCTAAGCATCACAAAAAAATTCTGATTGATTCGTCAAAAAAAAAAAAAAAAAAATTTTGAAAAAAAAAATAATAATAATAAATTTAAAAAAATTAAAAAATAAATAAATAAAATTTAAAAAACTGTAGACAGGAAGTTGGTAACAGAAGGACAAATTAACACATGAATACGCGCTGATTAAAACATTGTGTCTTTGTTACTTAGTTACTTAGTTTACTTTGTGACCGCAGGTGAACGGTGGAGGACACGTCGCGATGCTGGAAATCCTTGGAGAAAACTTCAGTCCTCATCTTAAAGTCTGGTTCGGAAACAGTGAAGCTGAAACCATGTTCAAGTAAGTTCATTTAAAACTGTCAAAAACACCAAAGTCAAGACAATCACAGCTTTACTTTACATGTGGAAACTGTACCAACACTTATCATTACTGTACTTTTACTGGTCAGCAGGTGTTTTTCCTGGTTGTCTTTAATAACAGGTGTAGTGTTGGAGCACTCGTTGTTCTCGTCCTGGTTGAGCCTGAAATTGCATGTTTAGCCTTTAAAAGTGCATTTTTTCTTCTTAAAATGAACAAAAAAATGTATCTGTGGAAACAAGAAACACATTTATATCTAACATTCTGAGTTCAACTTTCCACAAAAGCTCATTTCTCAGTGTGGATCCATTAATAAGGGTGTCTTTGCTTTCATACACTGAATAAACTGAATTATTTAGTCGACGTATTTAATGACTTCTGGTCGTGATATTTGTATTTTACGTCAACAGTCAGCTTGAGGAGCCATAATTTATAATCCATGACTGTCTTACGTCGCTCTCATGCACCTGGTTGTATCTGAGTAGAACAAGGTACAAATTAAAGTTGTTTAAGTGAGACTGCTCATAAAAGTCGACCTAAATATCAACATTTTATGACTTTTTTACATAAAAGAAAATGCATAAAGTGGTACGCCCCGACCAAATGTTATGTAACTTAAACATTTTAACCCATATTATGTTTTATTTGACCCAGTTTACAAAGACAGTTATTATATTTGTTGAGGAATTCTATTAAAACATAACAGACCTGTTGACTTTGTACAAGATTTACTCCACTGAAAGTCACTGCATAACATGACGCGTCTCGGGTGTGAGTGAATTAACTGCAGATGAACACATTAAAACACACAATTAATTACATTAAACCATCAGTAGCACTGAGTTAGCCACTTTAGCTTATGACAATTTGAGCCGTATCACCAACTCTGACTTAGCACCTTAATTAGCTCACTTAGCTTTTAAAGCTAATAAATTGTTGCTAGCAATAGATAAACCATGGCCTTGTTCCCTAGTTTACAACTATCTTAGTTATGTGTTGCTAACATTGATCAACAGCTCTTAATTACCTTAGCTAACTTAGTTTAATGAAATAGCTTGTTGGTAGCAATAGATAAACCATGGCCTTGTTCCCTAGTTTACAACTATCTTAGTTATGTGTTGCTAACATTGATCAACAGCTCTTAATTACCTTAGCTAACTTAGTTTAATGAAATAGCTTGTTGGTAGCAGTAGATAAACTGTGGTCTTGTAACCTAGTTTCTTACTACCTTAGCCAGTTTAGCTTGTGTTTTTGTTGCTAACATTGATCACCAGCTCTTACTAAGCTACCTTTGCTAACTTAGCTTGTAAAGGAAATTGTTGTTAGGGATCAGTTAACCATGGATTTGTTCCTTAGCTTTAAGCTACCTTAGCTGATTTTGCGTGTCATGCTAAATCAGCTTATATTGATTATCAGCTCTTACTTAGCTACCTTAGCTTCTAACTTAGCTTGTAACATTCAAATATTTTGCTACATCTGATTATAGATATTTAAATAAGATGATTTGGGTACTTTTTGCCCCAAAAATTAGTTTTATTTCAAATTTTCAAATCAATTTCACAATTTATAAAGTGTTGTTTATTAATACATTAAAAATAACACAAAAGTTTAAGAAAAATCTGAATATTATTTGATAAAGGTTTTTAATTGTAGTCATACATTTGCAAATTTAACAGATTTTCTTTTAATCTGTTTTGAAAACTTTAACCCAGATTGGCCCCATGAAGCTAAAAGGGGCTCAAGTTGAACTCATCACTTGGAGTAACTGAGTCTGGCTCACAGGGAACAGGCCTTTCCTCACTTTATAAATTACATAAGGGCAAAGCAGACACCTGACATCCAGCCGTCTCCTCACAGATTCTCACATGACGCGTCTCGAAGCAAAACAAGCGTCTCTGGCGTTAAAAACCCGCAGCAGAAGTGCTGAGACGTCGTAGGCCTCGGCCTCTGGCTGAGAGCGGCTCACCGCCGGCTTCTGCAAACACCCCTCCCGTTTTTCTACAACGCTCAACCACACGATGTTGTTTGTACAAGAGTCTGCAGCCAATTAGGAACATGATCCTTCGCTGCCGTTGAAGCCAGAGGTGAAGCATCTGTGTGAATGAAACGCCTTGTAAGAGGACGTTAAATGAGTCTGCTCCTCACTAGTATTTCACATCACATCACCCACACGATTGTGTTTAGTCTGTCACATAATCATGTCATTATCTACTCAACTACATAGTCCCATTCAAAATCTCATCTAAAAACCATATATATATAGAAATATCAATGTTCACAGCTCTGCAATAAAATGTAAAGTCAAGAAATTGATTTTAAAAAAAGCCAGTAAAGACACAGGTAATTTCCCTAACATCCGACGTTGTCTTGTGTCATAATAAATAAATACATGTGGAAAATCATTAATGAAACTGGGTGACGGCTGTTTTGTTATCCCCTTAAATTGAAATCATCATTCTGCCCTGCAGTCAGTTTTAACGTCATAATTGTTGGGGAGTTTTTGTTACCAAGGTTTTGAAGAACAGTGTAGAAGGTCCTGGAGTCTGCAGTGAGTTAAGTCGAAGAAATGTATTTGAATGTACTTGGTGAAAAAGAAGAAGAAGAGAAGCAACATGGAGACACACTTATACACGACGTCCAGTTCTGAAGATCAGTCCTCACGATGACACGTGTAGTCATCTACCTTATGACTGTCAACATATTTTAACATTAGAATCAGGCAGATACGTGATTCATTTCTCATTCTTTGATACCTCTTGATGGAATTCTAGATATCTACAAGTAAATAAGAAGATTTGGGCACTAATAAAATATGACATCAGGAATAATCTGCTTGGTTTGCACCAGGCTCTTACTGGCTTCTTACTGGCAATGAATGGACACAAAATGGGCGGCACCGTGGCTCAGTGGTTAGCACAGCTAGTGTTTAGCATTGTTACCTCTCAGCATGAAGGTGCTGGGTACGATTCTGTGCGGAGTTTGTATTTTCTCCCCATGTCTGTGCGGGTTTCCTCCGGGTTCTTCCCGCCATCAAAACAGGTATGAATGTTAGTACACTCGGTCAGGTTAGGTCCACTGTGTGGCAGTGGTTCTGATCAACCCTCCATCTGGACCTCATCATTTGATTGTGCAATTTCGTTTGTATAATGACAATAAAGATCCTCTCCTTCCTTCCTCACAATAGCTTTCTCTTGGAGCCAATGTTCTCAAAAGACTTTAATAATGATAAAGACTGACTGAATTTCCCTCACAATAACTAGTTCCAACCCTGGTTCCAGGTAAAGGATCAGGGAAACAAATCTGTGATCATCTACTGTCACGTAAATCTGCTCTACAGATGAAGTTCTGCATCCCCACATCTGACCTCCGTCGTTTTTACCTGTCTCTTCAGGTCTCCCAAGTCTCTACTCTGCGTTGTCCCCGATGTCTCCGTGTTCAGCCACGGCTGGCGCTCTCAGCGTTGCATCGTCACCGTCCCGCTGTCTCTCATTCGACTGGACGGCCTGATTTATCGCACATCGTTCAGTTTCACCTACACCCCCGAACTCAGGCCGCCTCCGCCTGAGAGAGGAGGCGGGGGAGGGAAAAGAGAAGGGGGGATGGACAGAAGCCAGGAGGACGACGTCCTCTTGGAGACCATCCATCAGGAGTTCACTCGAGCAAACTTCCACCTCTTCATGCAAAGTTGACTGAACTGTCCTTCAGTGAAGGTTTGGAGCACAATCTGATTATCAGCTGGAGTCAGTAAAAAAAATAACAACCCGCTGAAGTGACAAGTTTTTCTCTGAATTGGAGATTTGACTCTGTTAATCTTTGATAATATTTGCTGAATCAAAAAAAACAGCATTTCCTCTACTTATTAAACTTATTTTAAGGTATATCTAAATTCCCTGCATAAAAAATGTCAAAATCAACAAGATGCGTGTAATTTAAGTACTTATGCTTACGTTGTTTTAATCAAGGTAAACGTGCGCAGGAAGAAAATCAGTTTGCCTCTTTTGAGAAAAGATGATTAATAGTGTTTAGTTTTGTTCTTAATCTCAGAGCAGCAACACGCAACTCCTGTTTCTTCAAGCTTACACCCAGATTACACTAATCAAATTCATCTAAGCATCAGGAAGCAGCAACAAACCAGTGGAGCGAAGACGCTGTCGTCCAACCCTTCGCCGCTCTTTGTTTTTACTCAGTGTTTCATCTGTTGGACTTAAGTTATGATTCATTAAGTGTGCGGTCGAAAGCAGCAACAAAAAGACTTTTGTTCTGACTGAGCATAGCAGGAGGTGATCACACGGCCGTGACAGGACTTCCCATCACGGTCCATCAAAATTCCACTGTTTTCATGTCTTACAGAGTTTTCACACTTACTGTCATGACTTCACATTCTTCAGTTATATGAGGACATTTGTCCAGATCGTCTGTTTCAAGAAATTCATAGGTTATTGAACTAATCAACTGACCACAAACTACAAAAACAACCACAAACCACCAAGTGTAAATCAATCTAATCAAACACAAACTGCCAACAAACACCATTGATCAACCAACCAACCAGAAACCGCCAACAATCAACCGATTAACCAACCAACAACCACAATCTAACAATCAGTCAACCAACAAAGAAACGACCAACTGTAATCACAATCAGCCAACTGTAAACCTTCAACAGCCAAGGTCTGTCAATCAACCAACCAGCAGCCACCACCAACTGCAACTAATCAACCAACAAATGAATTAACCAGCCAACCAGAAACCACCAACAATCAATCAGCCAACTGTAAAACTCTTTAAATCAACCAACAGCAATAACCGCCACAACCCAACAATAAATCAACCAATAAACCACAATCCATCAACAACCAACCACAGAACATCAACAGTCAATCATTCAACTGGAAACCAACAACCAACATTGGTCAATCAAGGCAAACACTAACCTCTAACATCAATCAATCACTCAACCAACCAATCCAATCAACAAACCAGTCCTCCAGACATCTGCAAACCACCATCATCACACAATCAACCAATCCACAGCAACCTAACAATCAATTAACCAACAACCACAAACCACCAACTCTGCTTCCACCTGTTTCTTTTCCTGAAATATTTTTTTCCTCTGGACAGTGACAGACTCAAAATTCATAGTGAATTTAGTTGAACCTTAATGTTGCATAAGTTTGCAGCAGCTGCTCCTTCATCCTGCCCATCCTCCACCTCCACCACCACACCTCACGTGTCTGATATCTGACGGGAACAGACCGCCATGTGTCTGTCTTCCTGCTCTCCTTCTCCCTTCCTGTTCTTCTCCTTCCTCGTCGTTAACAAGACAAACATGTGTGGGAGTGCAGGAGGAAGACGACGGGCAGAAACACAAGACTCGGCGTCCTCTCGACTCCTGATCTCTGTCATGAGGGAGAAGCTTCAAACGGACAGACTCACGTGCCCTAAACGCTGGCGCGCGCCACGTTTTCCCCTCCGTCCTGATGAATGAAAAGAGCCATTCTTAGGTTCCCGTCCACAGGAACACACCTCCATTCCTCACCCAGGTCCTTCACCTCCTGCACTCTCTGTGCTCTCGGCTCATTTTGGCTGTGAATGCAGCCTTTCTCCGCGACCTGCCTCTGTCATCACCATTCATGATTGTCTGACGTCAAATAATTCAGATGACAGATGACCTTTGCGGCGATGATGATCCACGATCATCATCAAAGACAGTTTCCCAAACTATCATGTCCTAAAATGGAACGTACGCCAGCTTAAGCCTACGACGTCTAAACAATATGTTCGCTGCTTTATTTCACCATTACACGGCCTCTTCTGACAAAACTGCAGTGAGTAAACCACACGCGCTCCAGCACCAAACTCCATAGAGAAAATCAGCGTTTTTAGCTCATGAGGACACCATTGATTGTACTGTTGCCTCACTTTGTACGTTTTGTGTCAAAGGTAAATTTGAAAAAAAGGATTCCAAACACTAAAGTCACTTAAAAAACACACCGTTTACCTCACTTACAGTGGCAACAGTGGAGCAACAACTCCTGTCTGCTGCGATGTAGAATTGATGATTTTCTCTATGGACTTTGGTGCAGGAAGTGGTTTATAAAGTAACAAAAAAAAGCCAGTATCTTGTTGGAAAAAAAGCTTTATAAAAGCAAGATAAGCAGATTAAATACAAGCTTTCTGATTTTTCGGCTTCTTAAATGTGAATGTTTTCTCCATATAACAAAGAAATCGTTAAAACTGAATCATTTTGGTTTGTGGACAAAACAGGACATTTGAGAATATCATAATTTCCAACTTTGGTTAACACTGATCAACATTTTCTGACATTTTACAGATCAAGCAAGAACTTCATTAAGTGATAAAACAATCAACAGATTAATTAATTGTGGAGATAAAGTGGTAGATGAGGAATGAATGAATGAAAGCAATTGTTAGTTACAGCCCTAATCAGTTCATACAAGCACAATTGAACCATCCCTTTAAGACTGCAGGCTGTGAGCACATGTACCTGTAGGTACAGATAATTAAAAAAATTATTTTTGTATGTCAAATTAATTTGAGCTAATACACAAAACCTACCTTCAGTCTCATCCAAGTCCAAATAAATTACTAAATGCTCGAATCCAAAATGGTGAAAATCAGGATTTGACTATTATAAAACTGCTAAACCTTTAAGTCTATACTGATCCTTAATACTTTTCAGCTTTTACGTTAAAAATATTGTGTTTCAATGGAAGAGAGGTGTGTTACACTTAAGGTTCTTTGTACAGTTTAAAGGAAAATTGGGTTAGAGTACATTTTTGAATCCTCACAGGGAAGCATGTGTGTGTTCTTGTACTTGCTGCAGAGTGAGGACCAAAATTTGTATAATTCCTACAAAGTGAGGACATTTTGACAAAGTGAGGACATTTTGGCTGGTCCTCACTTTTTTTCACCCCTTAAAATGGCTTTTTCAGGGTTAAGACCTGGTTTTAGGGTTAGGGTTAGAATTGGGTTAAGGTTAGGGTTAGGGTAAGAGGCCAGGGAATGTATTATGTGTATGAGGGTCCTCACTCCGATAGAAGCGCAAACATGTGTGTGTGTGTGTGTTACCGAGGGCCCCTCGACTTTCTCCCTGCAGCTTTAGCTCTAATATCCTTCACAGTGTGGTGGAGGGGCCCCGGCCTCCGTGGGGTTTCTTGTGTATAACAGTGGCATAAAGGAACCTACTGTCCAACTCTGCTCCTACACATCATCACCTTAACATCACTGTGATGGACAGACAGCAGGGTGAGGACGGACGGAGAACAGGAGAAAATGCAGGGAGGCCAAAGACGAGAGGACGAGGCGTGTCCACGTGAGCGGAAATGATTTTGCAGAGCAAGAAAACATCAAGGCTGGGACAGAACCAGTGAACCAGTGCTGGAAAATTAGCTTTTTTTTTTTTTAGCAGGTAAAGGATTAATGGAAGACGAGAGGAGACAGTGAGTGGACTTCCTCTGCTGCCCACAGCTGTTCAGCTGCCGCCGCTGACAGGAGCTGTCGGTGAGGAATCCTCCTGTCAGGTGATCAGAGAAACAGGAGCAGGGCGCTAATTGTCCGAAGCTAACGGAGCATGAGAAATATGGGAGGAATGCTAATGATGGCTAATGGAGATTATCTCCAGGTGGCAGCAGCAGCAGCAGCAGCAGAAGTTGTTGCATGAGGAGAAGACGATAAGACAAGGTTGTTTGCAAACTGTGTTAGCGACGGCGTTTGTGGTCGACCCCACTTGTCTTTACTGTAGTTTTAAAATGAAGGAGGCTTGAATGTTAGCCGTTGCACTGAAGTGTGCTTGTATGAGGTCCATCGTACAGTTCCAGCACAGCTCGGCTTGGCTCGACTCAGTTTTTTTTTTTTTTTTTGCTTTTCCATCAGTGATAGTACCTGGTACTTTATTTAGCACCTGCTCTGTCGATGGTTCCAGTCGAGCTGAGTCGATACTAAGATGTGACGTGGACAGTCTGCCGGCCACTGATTGGTCAGAGAGCGTTGTCACTGGAAGAGTCACGAGCGCGACGTCACAAGAAGCAAAGCGAACAATAACCCTAACCTTAACCTAACCCTAACCTCAGCCTAACTTTAAAACACGTCTTCACTTTAAAATGGAGTCATTTACATTATGGGGACTTGATTTTTGTCAAGTCCCCATAATGAGACTGTGAGGACAGATTTAGGTCCCCACAACATAAGGAAGACCAGCTACACACACACTAAAGATTATACTGTCTTTAAAAATCAAACATATCCTTTTTATTATATAACCAGGACAACACACATGCCTTTAGTCTAGTCCTGACAAGAACAAATACAGATGTACATTCCTCTGATTCAACGCATTTTATGTGTGTCTGTTCTTGCATTTGTTGCCTCTTTAGGACCTAAACCTCATGGAGACCAAAACCTGGTCCTAATGAGGTAGAATCTCATTTTCAAAGGAACTGGTTAAGTTTAGGACTAAGATTAGAATTGTGGTTATGGTTAAGGTTAGGGTTAGTCATTAACTGGTCAGGGACAATGCTTTGGTTGTTAGGCTCAGGTTAGGCTCAAGGGAGATTAAGTCTGTCCAAATGAATGGAAATCAATGGGAGTCCTTCAAAGGGCAGCTGCGCAAACCTGTGCGTTTGTGTAATCGTGTTCACCAGAGGAAGTTACCCCAGATACCCAGACGGCCCAGGGTCACACGTAGAGCAGAATTGCGAGCAGGGAGAATTTACGAGCCTCCGCAGACGTTAAGTGCCTCGTATCGTGGTGTGAACTGTGTTTTACGAGCTCACTGCGAACATCGTCCATCATCGGCAAACAGTCAAACAAGCCTGACATGGCCTACTTTTCTGAAAATCACCTGCTTGTGGAAATGACCGCAGCTTGTTCACCTGACATGTTTCTGACATTGTTGCGTAATTATGGCTAGTTCTTTTTAGCTGTAAAAGTTCGGCAGTGTTTTTTTGAGTCTGATTTCTGAAAGCCGTCGTGTGGCTCTTGTTTTGAAAGAGCAGACAGGATGTAGCTGTGGCGACAGTGTTTTACATGTTTTACTGGGGGAAACTTCCAGCTCACAGACGGAGCAGAATGTCGTCTGGCAAACAGATGTTTCTCCACAGGTTTTTCTGACATTAATACAGCGGTAAATGCTCGTCGACACCATCTGGTGGTAGGTGCCGGGGTTACATGAGTAAAACAAGTTGGAAATGGAACGTTATGAAATAAAATAGGTTATATTTCAGTCTGGAACCAATCTTATCTTTATTGTAAAAGAATTATTTGCCCCAAGAAAATGCAACAAATAACCTAAACAGATTTTTAATGGATTTGAAGGCAGTGTACCCACATTTCTGGAAATGGGGTTTGTATCATGAACATTGCAGAAAAATGTGTCACAGCACTGTTACAAAAGAAAGAACTAATTAAATCTGTTCAATTAACATGAGTGGACACTCGGGGTTGCGAATTTTAAACTTCAAAACATGTTGATTAAATATCTCACATGTGTATTTTGTTGTGGGCTATTTGTATGTTCTAAATCTAATTGAAAAAAACTTCCAGGAACTGAACATTATGAACCGCTCTTTCTATCTGCACCAAAGTCCATTGAGCAAATCAGGGATTTTACATCACAGCACACAGAATCCAAGATCCAGAAGGTCCTGCTTTGGAAGACTTGGAGACTTGGAGACTTGAGTCCTCTAACTGCAACAACAACCGGAGCCACTGACTCCAAAAACACCAACCTCAAACTCTTCTGATTGTCGCGAATGTCTAGTCAGTAAATCTGTGTCGGGGACTAGAATAAGACTGTGACTCGATGATGTTTTCCTCAGATCATAATGTCCATGTTTACTGTGTTTGGATTCAGCTGATAACAGTCACTCAATCCAAACTGTAAGAAAAACGTTAATGTTTTTCTTTTCGCCTCATAATAACATTCATTGGGTCTGGATCCGATGTGATTTCCTGTCAATATTGTAAGAATTCCGCTCTGCTCATGGCTGTGAAACACCGTCTTGAGTCGATGTCAGTCCCACGTTTCTCCACGTCTCGGTCAGAATGTCCTCGAGTTGACCTCTGACCTGTGACACGGCTGCCGTCACGTGTTCGCAGAAGCTCACGGGAGCCGCGTTGACGCCGGGTGAGTGAGCAGGCGGACCGAGTGCGGCTGGCTGATAACAGTCACTAAATCCAAACTGTAAGAAAAATGTTAATGTTTTTCTTTTCGCCTCGTAATAACATTCATTGTGTCTGGATCCGATGTGATTTCCTGTCAATATTGTAAGAATTCTGCTCTGCTCATGGCTGTGAAACACCGTCTTGAGTCGATGTCAGTCCCACGTTTCTCCACGTCTCGGTCAGAATGTCCTCGAGTTGACCTCTGACCTGTGACACGGCTGCCGTCACGTGTTCGCAGAAGCTCACGGGAGCCGCGTTGACGCCGGGTGAGTGAGCAGACGGACCGAGTGCGGCTGACAGAGACGGGTAGTTGAGGAGAAACTGGGTGTGGTCCTGTGTGAGCGAGAGCTGCTTCAGCTCGGCGTCCTTCCTCTTCAGCTCAGCGATCTCCTGCTGCAGCTTCTCCTCAAGAGCTTTGATTCTTCGCTCCTCCGTTTCGTGCCGGGATCTGAGCAGCTGCGTCACATCAGAGCTTCTTTTCTTCAGGAGTTGGATCAGATCACTGAAGATCTTCTCGTTGTCCTCCACTGCTTTATCCACGGAGTGATTGACATCCTTCCTCTGCTGCTCAAGCACCTTCTCATTTTTCAGTATGTCCTGGAGTCTCTGCTGGATTTCTTCCAGACTCAGATCCAGCTCCCTCTGCTTCTGCGTCCTCTCTGCTGCGGCTGTGACGAGGTCATGGTCTTTATGTTCGTCCACAGAGCAGAGGTAACAGATGCACCGCTGGTCAGTGCAGCAGAACATGTCCATCACCTCATCGTGAAGAGCGCAGATGTTCTCCTGGAGCCTCCTGCAGGGCTCCAGCAGCTTGTGCTTTTTAAACGGAGGGGATTCTTGATGAGGCTGGAGGTGTTTCTCGCAGTAAGAGGCCAGACAAACCAAACAGGACTTGAGAGCTTTCAGTTTCCTCCCAGTGCAGACGTCACACGCCACATCCTCAGCTCCAGCAGCTTGGAGTCTGTTCTTCCTCAGCTCCTCCACCAAATCTGCTAACATGATGTTTTTCATCAGTTTAGGCCTCATTGTGAAGTTCTCTCTGCACATGGGACAGCTGTAGAACATATTGGTGTCCCAGTAGGACTGAATACAGTTCATACAGTAGCTGTGTCCACAGTGAATCGCCACCGGATCTGTCAGTAGATCATGACAGATTGTACAAATAAAGGTTTCCCACTCCAGTTGATCTTCATCCTGCACCTTCTCTGGTTCCTGCAGTTTTCTTTTTTTCCCACTCATTCCTCTTTGAGATGTTTCAAATGGTTTTCCTCAACACTGATTGTAGTTTCTCAATGTTCTGCTTTGTTCTCTTTTAACAATTTCCAAGTGCAATGACGCCCTCCACATTTCAGAGTTCCCAAATGGAGCTCAAAGTTTCTCTTCTTCTCCAAATAATCTCACAATTCAAAGTTCCCAAAGTTTCCAGATGGAGCTCAAAGTTCCTCCTTTTCTCCAAATAATCTTACAATGACAGAGCTCAAAGTTCCTCTTCTCCAAATAATCTCACAATTCAATGTTTCCAGATGGAGCTCAAAGTTCCTCCTCTTCTTCACCAAATAATCTCACAATTCAAAGTTTCCAGATGGAGCTCAAAGTTCCTCCTTTTCTTCTCCAAATAATCTCACAATTCAGTTTCCAGACGGAGCTCAAAGTTCCTCTTCTCCAAATAATCTCACAATTCAAAGTTTCCAGATGGAGCTCAAAGTTCCTCTTCTCCAAATAATCTCACAATTTAAAGTTTCCAGACAGAGCTCAAAGTTCCTGTTCTTCTCCAAATAATCTCACAATTTAAAGTTTCCAGATGGAGCTCAAAGTTCCTCCTCTTCTCCAAATAATCTCACAATTCAAAGTTCCCAGATGGAGCTCAAAGTTTCTTTTCCCCTTCTTCCAGTAATCTCTCAATTTGAAACCAGAGTTGGAAGTTCCTCTGCCTCGTCGTCTTCACACTGACCACACGTTACTTCCTGACAGTGAGCATCAGTAATGTTTCATCACTGTTCAGAATGATCAAAGGGAACTTGATGACTTTGATCCAAAAGTGAAGCTTTCATAATCCACGAACAGTGACATGAACATGAGATGTTTGTGTGTGTGTGTGTGTGTGTGGCCGCACATCATTCATCTTTATCATTTAATCTCTTGCACGTAAAAGTTACTTTATCAGTGTGTGGAACTTTGAGAGGGAAGAACGTTCGCACCGTGGAAAGCAGCACTACAGCCCTCAGTGTTCAGCCTGTGAGGAATTATTGGAAGAAGAATGCCTGTGAAATTAACTGTGACTTTTGGAGAATGATGGAAAGAATTTGATTAGGAACTTCAACAGTGGAGGACAGCCTAAGGTCTCTCAGTACAGCCTGCTGGAAATGACTAAGAAGTCGGCCTGATCAACGCTGAAGGAGGATAACAGGATGAGACTTCATGTTCTCCCTTGTGTGCTTGGGTTTTCTCCAGGTTCTCCAGTTTCGTCCCAGACCATAGATGGTGACTGTGACAGTGAATGGGTTGTTTGTCTCTCTTTAATGGCCCTGCAATGGACTGGAGGCCACCTTTTTGGTCTACGACAGCTCGAATCATGATCCATGACAGATCTTCCTCTTACATTTCCAATAGGTTCCAGCAGGGTGTACACAAGGAGGTGCACTGCTGCCCTCTACAGTCTGAAGTTCCCAATCAGAAGTCCAAAATCTTTAACACAGAACAAAGTTGCCACTAAAATCTGCCCCTCAATAGAGGATTTTCAGCACAGACATGATCAGGACCACGCACTTTCAAACGATTTCAGTGAGATTCCCAAATCGTTGGAATCTCCTAAAAAAATTGCAGTTCTAAATAAAAGAATGCAACATCTGTATCCTGGTCGACTCACTTTCATTGGTTATTGCGAGGTTCTGCTCACGCCCCCAGTCGCCGTTCAGTCGTATATCAAACATGTTTAATACTTGAAGTCGGGAAGACTCTGATGCATCAGATGGCATTGAAATTGCATCTGTTAATCCCTCACACTACACGATACTTGGCCAGATAATCTGTTCTAATCATCCCACAGTTGCCAGAAGGGCCAGATTGGGACCAAAATCTGGCCAATTATCCTCCAGAGTGTGGGCGGGGCTTCACACATTTCCATGACCCATCCACACTTTTGCAAAGACTAAAACTTGGGTGGGAGGCTCCTTTTAAACCCAATCTTGATAACCTCACCTGTCAACCTGCTGACTGTAGATGCTTCCACAACAGCATTACTTGTATAATACAGTACTTCAGTCTTGACAATTGTTCCAACTGTTTTCAAGTGTGTTGCAACTGCATTAAAGAGGACATTCAGTGGAAAATCAAACGTCTGATGTGTTTTGGTGTGTCCCCGTGTCCTTCCTGTATCTAAACATCACTAAAGTGTCACAATAAACACTTCAGCCACTTCTGACAAAGAAGGGCTTCTCTGTTTACCTGAGCTCGAGCAAGTGGTTTTGAAAAGTCCAGTTTAGTTACGTAACTAGCACATTTGCCGTGCGACAAACCCTCCCCCAACAGCTACTCCTGGTCATGGACGTGAACATTCAACCCGAAGAAGAAGAAGAAGAAGAAGAAGAAGAAGAAGAAGCACCGCGGAGCAGTCAGTCAGCTGGTAGCTGGCCAATCACAAGAGACTCAGTGTTCGGGGGGCGGGCATTAGCTCAGAAACAGAGTGCCTGTTCAGAGGCTGGCAGAGAGCAGCAATAATCTGGCTTAATCTGAAGACACTATGAGGTTTTTAACCATAAATATTATTTATTATTTATACACATCAGTAATCTGGGTTTTTGGCTCAAAAAGACCGTTATATGTGAGCTTTAAAGTCTGGGGAAGTACTTGTAAAACTTAAAAATCATTTTATGAAAAAGAGCCATAAGAATAATCAATGGAAGTAAATACAGAGATCCATCAAATCCATTATTTATTCAGTCAAAGTTAAATGACTTAAAGTTTCATGACTTTGTAGATTACAGTATTTTGCAAATCATGCATAAAGCCCATAACAATACATTACCTTCAGACGTTCAGCAAAGATTTGAAAAAAGAGAGAGTAAATATAACTTAAAAGGAACAGAGGTCTTTCTGCTCCTTTTCGTTCTTGTTTTGGATTATTCTTTGCTTGTTTGTATTGTCGTTTCTCCAGATTGAAATAAACTGAACTAAACAGTAAGAAAAGAAAAACAACTGGCATGTAGTTAAATTTGTCAAAGTGACATTAGGGATTTAAATCAGACTCTCCTCAGGATTTGACAACAGTCACTCAATCCAAACTGTAAGAAAAACGTTAATGTTTTTCTTTTCGCCTCATAATAACATTCATTGTGTCTGGATCCGATGTGATTTCCTGTCAATATTGTAAGAATTCCGCTCTGCTCATGGCTGTGAAACACCGTCTTGAGTCGATGTCAGTCCCACGTTTCTCCACGTCTCGGTCAGAATGTCCTCGAGTTGACCTCTGACCTGTGACACGGCTGCCGTCACGTGTTCGCAGAAGCTCACGGGAGCCGCGTTGACGCCGGGTGAGTGAGCAGGCGGACCGAGTGCGGCTGACAGAGACGGGTAGTTGAGCAGAAACTGGGTGTGGTCCTGTGTGAGCGAGAGCTGCTTCAGCTCGGCGTCCTTCCTCTTCAGCTCGGCGATCTCCCGCTGCAGCTTCTCCTCAAGAGCTTTGATTCTTCGCTCCTCGGCCTCCTTCTGCAGTATGATCAGCTGCCTCACGTGGCAGCTTCCTTTCCTCAGGAATTCGATCAGGTCGGTGAAGATCTCCTCGCTGTTCTCCACCGCTTCACACACCGAGCGACTGACGCTCCGCCCCTTCCTTTCAAGCCGTTTCATGTCTTTCTTTCGGTCCTGGAGTCTCTGCTGGATTTCTTTGAGACTCAGCCTCACCTCCCTCTCCTTCTGCGTCCTCTCTGCTGCAGCTGAGACCGTGTCATGGTCTTTATGTTCGTCCGCAGAGCAGCGATAACAGATGCACCGCTGATCAGTGTAGCAGAACATGTCCATCACCTCATTGTGAAGAGCGCAGATGTTCTCCTGGAGCTTGTCGGAGGGGTCCACCAGCTTTTGGTTTTTAGATGGAGGTGATTGACAGTGAGGCTCGACGTGTTTCTCACAGGAAGACGCCAAACCGAACGTGGAAGCTTTTTCTTTCGGCTCCATTTCTTGTCCCTGGTGTCTTCTTTTACTTCTTCTCATTTTGGTTTCAAACGCTTGTCCTCTACACTGGTGCTCTGCTTTCTTCTCTTTCCTCTTTTCCTTCTCTTCTTCACATTGAGTCGCTCTGCTGTTTCCTGACAGTGATCGGTAACGTTTCATTACTACCATTTGTCTGATCAAAGGCAAAGGGAATTTGATGACTTTGATCCAAAACTGAGGAGCTTTCATAGATTCTGCTTGTGTGTGTGATGTCACCTGTTCCTTTCTTCTTTTATCCCTTCTTCTTCTTCTTCTTCTTCCACTTGTTTCTGGCAGAATAGAGGGCAGCAGCCAAACGAGGCTTCCTGAAGCTTTGAACCCTTTTGGACCTTTTGTATTGGAAAGTGCTTTACTACTGGAAGCTTCATTCGTGGAGCACGTGGGTGACATCTGCTGGCACAGTGCTTGTATTACAGCCTTGCGTGTGCACTTTTGAGTTTTGTTGTATTGTGAAAATTACATAAAGAAAGTCTGCGAAAGAAAGCCAGCCAACGAAAGCCACCCACCCAACGAAAGCCACCCACCTCCAAGAACCAGAGCGGGCTCCCAACCCCCCACCCCTCAGCACCACTGTAGCACCTGCAGACCACACAGCCACCAGGTCTGACCTCCTCAACCCACAGCACCACCCACAAGACACCAGCAACACACAAACAATCTGCTTGATCCAACAACCAGCAACAAACACGTCAAAGCCACTCCCCCACTTGACCTCAGCCACTTGTCTGAGGTCAGGTCGCGGGGTTCCCGTGTAGACTGGTTGGGCGAACTCCCATGCACCGTCCAGGACCAACGAAAAGACCTTACCCAGGAGGCTGAGGAGTGTAATTCCCCTGTAGCTGGAACACACCCTCCGGTCCCCCCTTCCACCCCATTCTGCCGATCCAGAGCTCTCCGTCTGATCCAGATCCACGCAGTTTTGAATTTGTATACCTGCCAAATCTCAGCTGTCCCTTTCATACTCAAACTCCCAGCAACTCCCAGTTGTGTTTCTGGCCCAGAAATGCAAACCTCTGCTTTATAGAGGCGATTCTGCCATTTCAACAAGTAAGGAAGGGGCAGACGTGGTTGGAAAAGTTCCACAACAGATTCTTAGGGACGTAGCCCACATTCTGTTCAGTTTTCAAAGAGTAGAATCCACAGCTGCTCCAAACACATGCAACTCTTGCTCTAACGAGTTACTTTACAGGCCTTTTTACAGACTTTTGGAAGATGAAGGAGAAATCAAATCAATTTGGGAATCAAATCGATTAAGAACTCGATACGTCCAAGTAGCATGACGGTTTCTCACACAAAACCACCCGAGGGGCTCAATCTTCATGCACATTCAGCAGTGGTTTCATCTTTGGTCTTTACAGACTGAGATTTCCCGACTCCTTGGATCTTCTCACATTATTACGACTTGTAGATGGATCTTTACAATTTTGAATTGGCCAACAAAATTCTCACCAAGTTTGGCAAAACAAACACTTTTTGTTTTGGTTGAGGTTCCGTTTTCTTTTCCACGCTTGATAACATCACCTGTTACCTGTTAAGCTGCTGACTGTAGAACCTTCCAGAACAAGTTTGTCAGTGAAAACAAGTGACTCAATAAATTACAGATTCAAATTTTTTTTTATTGCAGTGTAACAAACTGTCTCAACTTTGAAGCAAACAGGGTTTATATTTATTTAGTGTTTCTTTTATTTGCCATATGAGACAACAAAAATCAATATTGTGAATGTTGTAGACATAAGTATCACAATGTAGAGATACAGTAAAGAAATAAATAAGAAAAACATTTGACATAGTTGAATTTAACATCAGGGACAACGCGAGTTTAAACATCAGCCTATGTTGATTAAACTCTCTTTATGATATACTTTCTTATATATTAAATCTAAGTGAAAAAACTCCTTGGTGATAAAGCAGGTAAGACCTTTCTGGTTGGAGAATGAAACCAAAGTCCATCGAGAAACTCTGTAATTCTACACCTCCATCACTAAGTTCAAATGTGCTACTTTATGAAAACTTTTGTTCACATTTACCTCAGTGACACAAACTTGTCACAGGTCTTTACAGATCACAGAACTTCGCTGTGGTTCCCGGAAGATAATGCTGAAACCCAATTCCAACATAGAGAGGCTCAAGGAATGTGGTCTGCACTTTGTGGATGAGAGTCATGTTGTTAGCGACACTGTAGAAGGACAGAAGACCTGCACTGTGGTCCAGGTACACTCCCAGTCTGGAGGACGATCCTTCTGAGACTTTAGTGCTGACGTTGCTGTGAAGTAAGTAATAACAACGGGAGCCGAGGCCCAACGCCCAAGATTTGTCATTTGATCCAAATGCAGCTTTCAGTGATCTCCCTGCTCTCTTTAAAGTCTTGTATGCGACCGCTACATAAACTCCTAATCCTTGATACTCCACCTCCCAGTAACAGCGTCCCGTCAGACTCTCTTGACTCAGGACCTGAAACCAATAAGTAAATCTGTCTGGGTGACTGGAATAAGCCTGACTCTGATACATCAACGCTCCTTTTCTGTTTTCCTCAGATAATAATATCCATTTGTTTACTGTGTTTGGATCCAGCGTGATTTCCCGCGAATATTGTAAGAATTCAGCTCTGGTCTTGGGCTCTGACTGCGGCAGAAAGCCATCTTGAGTCAATGATGGTTCCATGTTTGTCCAAGTCCTAGTCAGAACCTCCTGCACTTGACCTTTGACCTGTGACAGAGCTGCCGTCACGTCTTCCCAGAAGCACACGGGATTGAAGTTGACGCCGGATGAGTGAGCAGACGGACCGGGTGCTGCCGACAGTGAGCAGTAGCTGAGCAGAAACTGGCTGTGGTCCTGTGTGAGCGAGAGCTGCTTCAGCTCGGCGTCTTTCCTCTTCAGCTCAGCGATCTCCTGCTGCAGCTTCTCCTCGAGATCTTTGAATCTTCTCTCTTCAAGCTCGTGCTGGGATCTAAGCAGGTGCTCCACACCGGAGTTTGTTCTCTTCAGGAGCTGCATCAGCTCAGTGAAGATCTTCTCATTGTCCTCCAGGGCTTTAAGCACCGAGAGATTAATGTCCTCCTCCCGCTTTTCAAGCATCTTCATGTGTTTCTCTGTGTCCTGGAGTCTCTGCTGGATTTCTTCTAGACTCAGCTCGAGCTCCTTCTGCTTCTGCGTCCTTCCCGCCGCAAACGGGACTATTTCGTGACCTTTATGTTTGTCCACAGAGCACAGATAACAGATATGCTGCTGATCAGTGCAGCAGAACATGTCCATCACCTTACTGTGAAGAGAGCAGATGTTCTCCTGGAGCTTCTTGCAGGGCTCCAGCAGCTTGTGCTTTCTAAACGCAGGTGATTCGTAATGAGGCCGGAGGTGTTTCTCGCAGTAAGAGGCCAAACAATTCAAACAGGTCTTTGCAGCTCTCAGTTTCCTCCCAGTGCAGACGTCACACGCCACGTCTTCAGCTCCACTGTAGCAGTAATTAGCAGGAACAGCTTGGACTCCGTTCCTCCTCAGCTGGTCCACCAGATCTGCCAACAAGATGTTCTTCATCAGTTTAGGCCTTTCGAGGATGGTCTGTGGACACTGGAGGCAGCTGTAAATCTCGCTCTCTGTGTCCCAGTGGGATTGTATACAGTTCATACAGTAGCTGTGTCCACAGTAAATGGCCACCGGATCCTTCAGTAGATCCAAACACATTGGACAAGAAAAGGTCTCCCACTCCAGCTGATCTATGTTCTCGTCCATTTCTTGTCGCCGACGTCGTTGTCTTCACCTTCAATGTTTTACGGTAGTTAGCGGATTAATGTTGCGTTAGCGGTGGCAGTCATCCTTCAGAGTCTTCGACGGACGAATCAGGGTTCAAACGACGCTGCTGTTGCAACCTGAGAGGATGAGATGTTCCAAAATGGCTTCCTCAACACTCTTTTCCTTCTCCCTCGTCTTCTTCACTCTGATGATGCTGTCGTTTGATGACAGTGTGAGAATCAGTAATGTTTCATCCCTTCCTTTTTTTTGTTCAGAACCATCAAAGGCAAAGGACATTTTTGATCACTTTGATCTACACGGACTGTTGCCATGACACCGAAACCAAAGACAGCATTTTTATTTTTCTAGAATTTTCTCTACTATGGCAGCGATGCAACATCATGGAGGCAAATTGTTAAATACCAAGAAAAGTGTTTTCTCAACTTAATCAGAATCATAAATAATACTATAAAATCTATGTAGTGTGTAGCTTTCACATGTGTGTGAGTGTTCTTGTATTTGTTGCCTGTTCTGGAATGAATACTGACCTTGTAGTTGTCCTAGAGACCAAAACCTGGTCCTAATGAGGCAGAACTTCTTGTGTAAGGAGCTGGTTAAGTTTAGGACTATTAAGAATTGTGGTTAGGTTAAGGTTAGGGTTACGGTTAGCCCTGAATGTCCTATTTGAACTGAGTTAGTTTCACATGGAGAGGTGGGTTAAAGTAATTATTAGCAGAGCTTCTCTATGATTTCAGTCCTGACTGAATGTACCAGGTCAATAATCATTACCAGATGATGTCAGTAAAGATTACAGCAACTTTTGTCTTGGGTAAAAAGGTCTGGCAAAATGACTCCAGTTAATCCTAATCTTGTGCGACTAGACTATGGAATTAGATTTGTGTCAGTGTTATCAACACTTTATGAACTGAGCAAAAATTGCAACAAAATATCAATGTAATAATTCAGAGTTATTGTATTTTAATTGTTTGAAAATACACTTGTTTGTTTGCAATAATCAGAATGTCACTCTTTTGTGTTTGTGCTCCAAACCTGTTCTTTGTGCTCTCTGGCTTTTTGGTTGTGATTCTGATCGTGGGCGGGGCTTAAGAAGCTGCCTGCTGATTGGCCACTGAGTTTTAGAGCTAGACAACTAATTGGACGGGAAGTAGACACGGGCTTGGAGACACTGTCCATCTGGACATCTCTGTCTCAAAGATAATCTGACAAATGTTGGACATTTACAGTTATTTTATGAAGTACTTTGTCGGATGTCGACAGGGGGAAACTTGGGGGAACGAGTTCCAGACGGACAGCGACGCCAAGTCCGTGTCTACTTCCTGTCCATTCAGCTGTCGCTCCAAAACTCAGTAGCCAATCAACAGGCAGCTTCCTAAGCTCCACCCACGAAAAAGCCAGGGAGCGCAAACGCAAGTGAAATTAAAAAGTGTATTTTCAAACAAATATAATACAATAATTTTGAATAATTCAACTGATATTTTGTTTGCAATTTGGTTGTTTTGATTTTGTGGTTCATTTTTGTTTGCTCAATTCTTAAAAAGTGTTGCTTGATAATATTGACACAAATCTAATTCCATACAAGACCAGCAGTAAATATGGGGGTAAATATTCCATTATATCCTGTTTACAAGTAGATTTATACAATTTTTCAAACATGGAGGCGCTTGAAGGAGCATTCAGTTTTACAGTAGGCGGTTGGAAAAGTCTGTGGCAAACCTCAGGATAAGGTAAGTGCCTTTAGTTACATAAGCAACTTGCTATGTAGTTACCCAGGGCTATGTGGCTAATAAAATCCCAATAAAATTGACCATTGTTGTGACCAATAGTAAAATAGTAACACTTAGTAACACAAAACCGTAAATTAGTGATAAATAATTTGGTTTTGATGAACATAATGTATTATGTATTGTACGTGTGTATTTTACAGTGTGGCATCTGCCATGGATTAATAAATGCTGCGTCACTCTGTGGCACTTTTCATCCTCCATACACCTCAGGCGGAAGTGGAGCAAAGTCGAAGAGTTGGTGATGAGTCGGAGCAGCGGCTGGAGCTTCATTATCCACGCGCGTTCAAGTGACGGGAGAGCGGACGTTGGACGGTCACGTGACTCGGGACTCGGACAACGATGGAGCTTGTTCTCTTCGTGACTCTTCTTTTCGTGACTCGCTGCGGGAAAACGACTGCGGATGACAGCGGTGAGAAAAACAACGCTGCGCGCGTGCACGTGTCCTGCTCCTTCACCTGTCACATCGTCACCGTTTACTTTTGACGTCATCGACGCGGCGTGACGTCATTTATGTATGCCATATAGGAGATGTCACTCAAAGAGATATGTGACTTTACGTGTGACGTCACTGCTGCAGTGTGCGTGTGTGTGTGTGTGTGTTCTTGTACTTGCTGCAGAGTGAGGACCAAAAATCGTATAAGCATCTACAAAGTGAGGACATTTTGACAAAGCGAGGACATTTTGACAAAGTGAGGACATTTTGGCTGGTCATCACTTTCTGTCACGCATTAAAAGGGCTTTTCAGGGTTGGTTTTAGGGTTAGGGTTAGAATTGGGTTAGGGTTAGGCATCTAGTTGTGATGGTTAAGGTTAGGTTAAGGTGTAGGGAATGTCTATGAAGGTCCTCACTCTGATAGAAGGGCAAACATGTGTGTGTGTGTGAACCTCATTTCTGAGAAACTGGTTAACTTTAGGACTAAGATGTGTGTGTGTGTATCTGGTCTTCCTCATGTTGTGGGGACCTAAATCTGTCTCCACAGTCACATTATGGGGACTTGTCGTCCTTGTGGGGACCATAACACGTCCAAACCTATCGTTGTGGGGACATTTTGCCTGGTCCTCACATTTTTAAAGGACCTATGTTTATGAGGGTCCACACAAAGAACGTAAGACCAGCATCTGTGTGTGTGTGTAGCTGGTCTTCCTTATGTTGTGGGGACCTAAATCTGTCTCCACAGTCACATTATGAGGACTTGTCCTCCTTATGGGGACAAAAATCAAGTCCCCATAATGTAAATGACTCCATT